>JAOWAR010151765.1:0-18374 GCA_028571005.1 Clathrina lutea
CTCGTGATACTTGAAGTTGAAGCATTTGGACTGCTTACTACGACTGATGGCAATGTTCTGGGGATGCTGGCATTATGCTGGGGATACTGGCACTGTTAAAGAATATTATTCGGTATTCGTTATTAAGAAAAGAACTATTTGTTAGTGGAATAGTATATTTGTTTCAACACTAGTGACAGTAGGAAGTAACTAAAAACAAACCTAAGTAAAAGCGTATCCTTGCACTGTCCAAAGATATGTGCATACTCATAGGAAAGTACGGGGGAGCCAAAGGAGTGTCGAGGGTGGTTTGGAGCAGAAGTGTGACCATTTTGTTGTCACCACAGGCAGAAGCCTAACCTCTCTAGAGGGGTCCAGGGCATACTGAGGAAAATCTTCAATGATATGCAGTTTCCTACCTTCTCAGTGATTTACAGTAAAGCTGAGAGGCCATCTCCTAAGCCCAATCCAATGGTCTGAGCAGCTGACATGGGGTTTTTGTTCCGAGCTAGGAGGAAGTTTGATTCCCGGGCTGCCCTCGTGAATGTGAAGAAGAACATTGGGATCCCTTTCTGGATCATACCTATTCCCCTATGGAGGGATTTGTTTCTCCATTATCTGAAATTTTTAGTACTTGAACGAGTGAACGTTTCTAATTAAAAAATAGGCAACAAATTCTCCACAAGAGATAAATGCAACCTAAACTCGATACTGCGGTTTATCACAATAAAGTTTCCCACAAAAAGTATCAAACAGAAAATCTAGTAGTGTTTTTAAGGTGGCCGTGGATCTTTGACTTCTTTTTGCCACTACTCAAATGTCTGTGATAACAATCATTTCATCTGAATATTGATCCTCTACCAAGGCACTATCAGGTACCTTTTGTGATGCACTCAGCTTCTTTGCTTGTTCTTGGCTGTCTCCTTCGGAAGGTTTTCTGTACATCAGAATGACGTGGAAGAGAAAGAAGATCAATGACTAGATACTTAGTCATTGAGTAGACCTTGATCAAAGAATGAAAACTCAACGACAAGATGAGCAATCATGGAGAAGAAGCGACTCGATGACAATCTACATGGAAAAACTTCAGATTGAATCGCGTAAAACTCTTGAAGTGTTGGAAAGATATTTTATTAAAATGCTTCGGCATTATAGACAAGAGTCATGCACTATTCAACCTGTAGTGATGAAAATATATGTCTTCTCTTTTTTGTCTGTGATATGGAGGGACAAAACTACCTGATGTAAGTAGTCTGGAGAGTGAACCTAGGAAAATGATATCTAAGCCCTCAGGATCTACCTAAACATTTTTTTGCCAGACTAATAAACCTGGGCTGTGCTTCTACCTACTGTAGGCTCAACTATCCATACCCAGACCAGACTGATTACCTTATGCTGAGGTTCTTCTTGAACTTTCCGTGCCAGATTGATAAACCCGAGCTGGGAACATTACTACTCAGTTGTCTTAAACTTAAAAACCTAGCTGGGCTGTTGTTCTACCTAGCAAGAGAGAGCTGTCCATATTTGACTGTAACACCAGGGCTGTGCCACTACCTACTGGGCTATCTATGCCAGACTGATAAACATGGGAGGTAGC
The DNA here is from genome assembly GCA_028571005.1 of Clathrina lutea. Classification (NCBI taxonomy): domain Eukaryota; kingdom Metazoa; phylum Porifera; class Calcarea; order Clathrinida; family Clathrinidae; genus Clathrina; species Clathrina lutea. The sequence goes on from JAOWAR010151765.1 coordinate 1,577, forward strand.
TCTACTTACTGGGCCATAACGAGAGGTCTGGCTGCGGCTGAGCAACATTAATCCATGTATGTGTGAAGTCAATCAATATCGATGGATCAAACCATATGTCAATGAGTTCTTGAGCGATACCACCAACAGCCTAAATGACTGACCAATTTAAACTGTCCTTGCTTGTTTAACCCGTAAAACCTTCGATTAATACCTTCAGCTGCGCTCTGCTGCCCTCGCATGTCTGCTGAATGCTGCAGTCTCCGGACCCACATGCAACAATCTTTAATCAGTCGATAAAGTCTTCAATTGATTGATACTCCTTGCATCTGCCTGCAGCAACCTTCACTTGTCATTCCACTGCAACCTTCACTCACCCATTGCTGCCTTTGCATGTTTGAAGAAAGGTTTAAAATGCACTTCTCCTACTTTGCTTTCTACTCTCCTTGATAAATCGAATGGTTTGCTCACAAGATACGGGAAGATATTTTGACCAAAGTTTCGATTTAACATACTGACTGGCATGCAAATACTTAGGATATAGACCACATTTCAACATGCATGTAATCACGCCAGACCAATAAACTTGAGCCATGGATCTAGCTACTGACATCTACCCACGCAAGACTGATAAACTCGAGCCATAACCTCTTGTTTCGTTCATGGCCTCATCACAAGCACATCCACAGCCCTCATGGAAATCACATAACCAACTGGTCTGTGGAAATCGCAATAACTGACTGAAGTGTGTGGAAATCGCAATAACTGACTGAAGTCTGTGGAAATCACGATAGCTAACTGATGTCTGTGGGAATCACGACAGCTTACTGATGTCTGTGGAAACCACGATCGCTAACCGATGTCTGTGGAGATCACGATAGCTTACTGATGTCTGTGGAAGTCACGATAGCTAACTGATGTCTGTGGAAATCACGATAGCTAACTGATGTCTGTGGAAATCACGATAGCTTACTGATGTCTGTGGAAGTCACGATAGCTAACTGATGTCTGTGGAAATCACGACAGCTAACTGATGTCTGTGGAAATCATGATAGCTTACTGATGTCTGTGGAAATCACGATCGCTAACTGATGTCTATGGAAATCAAGATAGCTAAATGAAGTCAGTGGAAATCACGATAGCCAACTGAAGTCTGTGGAAATCACAATCGCTGACTGATGCCTGTGGAAATCACGATAGCTAAATGAAGTCTGTGGAAATCACGATAGCTGACTGAAGTCTGTGGAAATCACAATAGCTGACTGATGCCTGTGGAAATCACGATAGCTAACTGAAATCTGTGGAAGTCACGCTAGCTAACTGAAGTCCGTGGAAAACACAATAGCTGACTGATGTCTGTGGAAATCACGATAGCTGACTGAAGTCTGTGGAAGTCACGATAGCTGACTGAAGTCTGTGGAAATCACGATAGCTAACTGAAGTCTGTGGAAATCACGATAGCTGACTGAAGTCTGTGGAAATCACAATAGCTGACTGATGCCTGTGGAAATGACGATAGCTAACTGAAATCTGTGGAAGTCACGCTAGCTAACCGAAGTCTGTGGAAATCACAATAGCTGACTGATGTCTGTGGAAATCACGATAGCTAACTGAAGTCTGTGGAAATCACGATAGCTAACTGAAGTCTGTGGAAATCACGATAGCTAACTGAAGTCTGTGGAAATCACAATAGCTGACTGATGTCTGTGGAAATCACGATAGCTAACTGAAGTCTGCGGAAATCACGATAGCTAACTGAAGTCTGTGGAAATCACGATAGCTAACTGAAGTCTGTGGAAATCACAATAGCTTACTGAAGTCTGTGGAAATCACAATAGCTGACTGGTGCCTGTGGAAATCACGATAGCTAACTGAAGTCTGTGGAAATCACGATAGCTGACTGATGCCTGTGGAAATCACGATAGCTAACTGAAGTCTGTGGAAATCACGACAGCTGACTGATGCCTCTGGAAATCACGATAGCTGACTGAAGTCTGTGGAAATCACAATAGCTGACTGATGCCTCTGGAAATCACGATAGCTGACTGATGTCTGGGGAAATCACGATATCTAACTGAAGTCTGTGGAAATCACGATAGCTAAATGAAGTCTGTGGAAATCACGATAGCTAACTGAAGTCAGTGGAAGTCACGATAGCTAACTGATGTCTGTGGAAGTCACGATAGCTAACTGAAGTCTGTGGAAATCACGATAGCTAACTGATGTCTGCGGAAATCACGATAGCTAACTGAAGTCTGTGGAAATCACAATCGCTGACTGATGCCTGTGGAGATCATGACAGCCAGCTGAAGTCTGTGGAGCTCAAGACAGCCGACTGAAGTCGCTGGGAGGAAGCGAGCACGACATGATTTTCAGTTAACCAGACCTAGCCAGCAGTCAAGGTTCAAACTACATCCACCAAGATTTCATTTTGTTTGTTCACAAGGAGTTGATGTGCAACTGACTCTTGAATCTGGTCATGTCCTTTTCACTTCTTCCCTTGCACAAGTTGATGTTTTGGAGATTCGCCATTGTTCCTTGATTGAAGTGGATGTTCACCATCAGCCTCTTTCCCTAAAGGAAGCTCTGTGAAGAGGTCTTTGGCGTTGTGTTTACTTTTCTGCTGAGCAAACTTGACCTCAGCTTAGCAGTTCCTCAAGTAAAACCTTGCAAATGCCAAGTGCAGGTATGAAGAGTGAAGCTCTGCCTGACTGACATTGGGAGTGCTTCGAAGAAAGTAGACCCTCCACAAGGTGCGCGTATACTTTCAACGCGGAATCACACGGTGCCCCCAATGTGAAATTGAAAACAAGTAATACCATTTTTTCAAGGCCGCCGATCCGTAGCAGTGTTCCTCAGTTTACAGCATTGTGAATACTCAATGCTTACCCTAAAACGATTGGATCCAGAGCTCATGGATCATCGACTATCCAGAATGAAAATTTGAAAATGACATGAAGAGCAAAGACTGTTTGGAGTGTCCGTTCTTTCCCATCCTTACCCTGATCGTCTCAATGGGTGTATGTTGTGTGTAAATTGTTCTTACCATTTCATAGCCTTGGATTGCTTTGAACTCTAAAGCACAAAGAAGGGCGGATTATGTAGTTTCGCTTCCACCCCAGTGCCGGTGTTTTTTGCTGTTCGGTTGTTTTGTCAATTGCCACCGCACACTTTTACGTACCATCTTCAGTCCTGCCTTCCAGACTGAGCCGAGCTTCAAAAAACGCAAGCTCCGTACAAAATATTGCTCAGACATATAAATGCTCTGCCTTACTTTACTCCCTGGAACTATTGCTTGGAAACGGCACTTGCGGTGGTTCGTGTGCACGCACACCCTTCAGCAACCACACTCACTGCCCAAGTTCTTCAGGCCCCAGCCAGGAAAAGGAAGCCTGGTGATTAAAGCAGGGAGGTGAGTAGTACAATATGGGGAGGAAGGACTGCGCATGCTCAGCCGTTCTGGACGCAAGAATGAGGCATTGCTCCAGAGGTCGTAGCACTTTCAACTATGTTTAAGTCGTGTGAGCAGAACTGACCTTCGTTCTGACTTCTGTCGTTGATATTCAAAGCTCTTGAGCAGGCGTTGATCAAGTATGTTCTTCGCTGGTTCCCAAGTATTGAATCTGCACAATCAATCGCACAGAGCTATACCAAATTGTATAACTTGAGACGACATAATCACAGAAAAAAGAACAGATCAGATTATGCCAAGTATTCCATCCCAGAGCATAGATTCTCAAACATTTTGTGCGCTGTCAACCTTCTTCCTGCGGTAAGCTTGATATAAAGAAGACATATATCAATGGGTCAGATTTCAGAAGAAGACTAAAAGAACAACTAAAGAATCGGATGTTTTGCCCATTAGGGCTTCTTTAGCGGTGGATCTGATGAGAGAGACCAGTGCCACACGCAAGTGTGTCTTGTTTGAAGAGCACAACAGCATTTTCACCCGTGAACTCACACCCAGAGTCTATTTAACCCATTTGGATTTGGCTTTGGCGTTCTTCTACAACAGCTGACTGTGTCTTGTTTGAATTGCATGACATCATCTATGAGGCAAGGAATCAGTCTGTCTCGTAGGAAGGCCAAGATAGGTGAGAGCGCCTTTGTTTTTTACAGCTCATTATAATGGCTCCGCTGACGGAACTTCGATAGTCACAGTCCAGACAATACTTTATTTAAGTACTATGTGTGCACAAGAGAGAGAGAGAGAGGTTTTGAAATAATCACAGTGACGTTCCCGCATCCATGCATTACCCAGATGGTTGAAACCATGCTCCACTGGTTTACCTATCCGGTCAAGGTTTCAACCAACTGATGAAGATGACACCATGTTTTCAAGGGTGATGTGAGAAATCTCTCTTATACCGGTACCTAGAGTCTTCTTCTTTTTTTTTAGATTTCAGGTTGAGGTTGAAAAATTTGGGCCAACTGACACTCTTGTTTTCAAAGCGTATACATTTGCAAGAAAGAAAACGACCTTTTTCAAATGACCCTTATGATCAAACAATGAAAGAAGCACACTGATTGTCGGTGCGTCAGCATCAACAGCACACAGTGACTCTACGGTCAAACCGAATAGATCTTAACAAAAGACGTTTCAGTGCTCTGCACCATTATCAATTCTTTGAAAGATGAGGAAGAAATGCTACATAGTGTACTTATGTACAGAGTTGAGGCCAAAGAGCGTGTATCATGGATTCTGTGAAAAGGTGTGTAGAAAGGTGTGAAGGCGTGATTTGGATGTGTGAAAGGAAAAAAGCTGGTGTCAACCAGTACAGTATGATGCGTCATGCCCAATCACGCCTTCACACCTTTTTCACGGAATCCATCACACGTCATTTGGCCTCAACTCTGCACACAAGTACTCTGTAGCTTTTCTTCCTCTTTCAAAGAATTGAAAATGGTGCAGAACACCGAAACATCTTTTGTTAAGATCTATTCGGTTTGACCCTAAGAGTCACTGTGTCCTGTTGACACTGACACACCGACTGCGGTGCTTCTTTCATTGTATATATTTGGAATGATGCCATTTCACGAACTCTTAGGACTCCTTCTTTCACAGAATACTTAATAACAGAACCAGTAAGTAAACGAGTGCACAAAACAGACTGACAGTGTATGTTTATCACAGTACAAGAGCCTAATTTCTATGTGCCAATCATTCGCCTTTACGCAGCCTTGCCAGACGTAAAGCTATTGGCACAACGATGGATGCCTGAGGTATGATGCTCTCTCACATCATCACATAAAAACGACAAAGCTAATCGTCGACTGGCGGCGAACAACAAGTTCGTCAAATGGGAGAACCACCCTTCGCCTGGGAGTTGCCTCAATGTAATAGTTTATCCTACGAACGAGAGGGAAAGATCCAACGCTAAAGCGGTTCGTATGATCAGGTCACTCGACTGGGAACCGATTCACATTCATTTGATGAAAGCGCACCATCAATTGAAAATTAATCCTCAACTTATGGGCCGCTTGACCCACACCTTGCTACCTAAGCACTTCTTCCTTTGGCGTGGGCCAGTGGGTTGTCAATTTGTAAGCAGCTGCGTGCGGAGTACGCAGACGAAGACATTGGAATAAAGAAGCAAGTCTCTATCATTCATTTTTGAGTACTCGAAGGTTGCGCGTTCTCGTGTACCAGTTTCGTCTCAGCTTGAAGTCTCTTTTCGCGCGAAACCGGGCGCGCGGGTGGATACTGCTTTTGGTTCTGGCTTTGTTTTTCCTCAGCTGAAATCTCAAGGGCGGGAGCACGCCTTGTCTTGTGCAGATGAGGGCCGGCCTATTTCATTTCCCTCGCTCAACCTCTGTCGTTCTTCCTAGCAAAAACGACCACAATTGAAAACAAAACTTGAAACGGGCCGAGCTCCAGGCACAAGGCTCGCTGCAAACTTGTTTTAGATTCTCAAAGATCCGGCGAAAAGCGAAGAAAACAGCGGAGATGCGGAGCAAAAATGCTAACACAAAGCAGTCGCTGGCTGGCGTCAATACGTTCTGGCAGTCTTTCTCGAGCCCATCAAGGCGTTCGCCAAAAGGCGACATCCTGAGAAGCTGCGAACAGTTAAAGCACTGTCACTTCGAGGCAAATAGTGGAGGGCTAAACATGAGGAATTAGGGCTCACCTGTCACTGTAGCCTAGCCATTTCACCAGATACTCGATGCAGCCCTACAGAGGGGGGAAAGAGAAGATTTAGCATAAACCTTGACGAATACGAATGAGCCGGCGCCTTTCGAACCGAGATCGATCGCATTTGAAGGCCCAGCTGAACCACGTCAACTTTTTTTATTGATCTACCTGTCTTCTTCACGTCCTGCAGACCCGCCGTTGCAAGGAAAATAAAGCAAGCCAGTAAACACAAGGACGATAGGCTGGCTGTAGAGTATGAGTCACCGGAGACGTTTCCACTGAAATTTCTCCCTCCCTTTCAAAGCAGGAGCCGAGGGCAAGCCAAGCCGATCCTGACAAGGTACTGATATCGTTTGGCCGATATCCTTGGCAACGGGCGATGAAAGGGACGGCGATATTAATGCAGCTGAGCCAGGTCATTCCACGATTTGGCAAATAAAACACTACAGCGCACCTCACCATTACAAACTCATTGTTCGTTACAGTCACGTTTGGCGAGCCCTATGCCTTCGACTCGTCACTAACTTGCGAAAGACGCACGACCGAAATTCAGTGGCCGAAGCACAACGGCAAAGTGGCAGAGGGCCAAAGCCTTACCTTTCGAATACGGCGTTTCTTGATACATTCTGCAGCAAATACCTGGCCTCGTGGGTTCGACATCGAACTGATTATGGCAAGATTTCAGCTCAGCTCCTTGGAGTCACGGGGAAAACACTTTAGCACGCACTCACTTGCAACGTCAAGAAACCTGACTGACTCGCAGCGGCGCTCGCCAAGTTACGGGCTGCCCTGTTCAAATTGAACAGTGCTCACTGCATGGAACGTTGCTGATCAACCGCGGCGTTTGTTGTCAGCTACTGCGCTGCGCGGCGTGTATGTTATTTGGCGCTGCGCTGCCTGCCATATATAGGTCACCGCACCTGCGCATGCCCAACGGGCTCGGGTCAGAGAGTGCAGCTGCATGCTGTGGCAGGCTCGTCAGTCTTCGTCAGTCGAGAGCTCAGGTCGGCTGAGGACGAAAACAATCAACAATGATCACGACGGCTTTTCTTCCTTCTTTCCCTTGTTTTCTGTTTCTGTACATGGACAGTAACTTTGATCTGTTGCAGCCGACTAACCGAAATGCTGGGAAACTGAAAACGTAGCTACGTATAAGTCAACACGCCCTTCACAGTAGAAAAGATCGCACTGACCTCGGCATTGAGTGAACAAACGGAGCTCCTCAGCTGGCATTTGTTCGGCAAATGTTTATTCGGAGGGGGTTCACGATTCAATTGCGGACGAGTGTACCGAACTGAGGACAGCAGCGGTATCTCAGTCCTTGTGAATTCAGAATCAAACCAACCGGCAATTCGAGAACGGGCTGAAGCAGAGGCCAAGCCTAAGTCGATCTCCCCAGCAGGTCAACGACTTCCGGCAGTCGGAAAACGGCTGCCCGGGTCTTCAGAAAAATGTTGGCCTGTCGCTTCTTTTGTTTCCCTCTTCCTATGAGCATCCTGGTCAGTTGGAATTGAACTTAATACTTCGATTTTTTTTTTTAGGCCAAAGTCTATCCCCACTGCCAAGCGGTGTAAAATGACAGTCATGTTTGTGAGACTCCTTACACCCTTGACATAATAATTATTATACCAGAGCATGTCACAAAAAGCACAAGTTTTCGAAATGGCTTTCTGATGGCGGAATTTTGGCATAAATAGCTTGCCATTACCCATGGAGTCCACCACACGTGCATTTTGCCGTGTTAATGTCCTTATCAAACCAACCCCAGATAGACACTCCTATTAGCATCCGCAAAGCTGGTTGCGACATTAATTCTAGTTCCATTGCCACAACAGCATGACTCATCAATCTGCATTGCAGGCTTGTTGTTCTGTTTCTGCTTCCACGCAAAGCAGCCAGCACCAACAGCGTTTCAAGTTGGCAGAGGAGGAGCAAAGCCATCACCAACACTTGCTGGCGGCACCGCGAGAGATGGGCATGCCCCAGCAGTTTTGTTCCCCCTGCGCGGGAGGAGGAACAGTGGGAGTTGAAGCTAAGCGAAACTTTGAAAAGTCTCTCTCTCTCTCTCTCCCTTTCTTTCTCGCTGCCGTGGCTTGAACTCAAACTGACCGACTGGTGCGACTTCGCGTGACTGCGAAGAGAATGAGTCATTCTTCGCCTTCTCCTCCACGCTCACATTACCCACTCTCGTTTCAAGTCCTTTGCATTAGTCCCAGACCACTTGGCGGCTTTGCTAAAAAGTAATAGCTGTACAACCATTCAATCCTCCTCAAGTTGGCAAGACCTTCAGACATATTCGATCGCGACGCTTGTACCATTTGCCCATCCTAGCCTACTCTTCAGCATCTGCTGTCCGTCTTCACGGCACAGTCACCCTATCTTCTCCGAAGTCTGCAGTCATTCGATACACCAACCCTGGTCTGCAGACGCTGTAATTTTTTATTCGTCAGCTCATCCGTTTTTTATACTCTTCCCTCCTCGACAAAAACAATACTCTCCCTTAAAACTAAGTAGCTTTAAAGTCCACGTTATCAAAATCTAGAAAGAAAAGTTAGCAGCAACATTTCGCCTTCCAGCTTTTTCGGGCTGAAGAAAAAATACTGAAATGCCAAAAAAAGATATGGTACATGTACATAGGGAATGGTGGCAGAAGTTAGCGCAAGACAACGACAGAAAAAAGGAGAATGTTCGCAATTGCAATGCCAGATATTACTCCATCTCACCAGGTGGGCGATGGCACTTTGATGATCAGAGGCGTTCCTGGAGAAAAGCTTCGCGTGCCTTCGAAAACAAAACAGAAGACAGAAAGCGTCTATGACAACCCAACGTTCCTGCCGTACGGGAGTTGTTGTGATGACGGTAAATTTGGTGCAAAGCATGTTCTGACCTTCGGGGATGATAATGGTCTTTCGACCCAAGTCGGACGCCGAAAGAAGCGTCAGACAAACGACACAGAGAAGGCAGCCCCGCCTGATCAGATTCAAGCCCATTTTCTCAGTCCGGTGGGCCATTTCTGGCGAGGCGATTTCCTTGCCCAACCACCGGGTCGGAAGAGCTAGGCCTAGGTCCTTTACAAAACAGATGTTGATCGCCCCACGCCTGGACACCAAACTTAGTTCAAGTACCTTGGTACCAGCAAAGATCGTAACCCTCGCACTGGCGAGCATGGCTTTCTGTACTGACCGGTCGAGGGGCAATAGTTGACGCATTTCCAACAGAAACCAAGTCACTCCTCGCTGCTCAGTGATGTAGCCAGGATTTCCTCTGGCCAGATCAGCACTGACCTGGCTGGGACTCCCCAGCCGGGTCAGCTTGGAACTCAGCTGCCGACCAGCTATTTGTGTAATAAAGCCACATTAATTTTGATAATAACAGTACATTACCACCATGAATATTACAGCATGAGGAAGGAATAAAGCAATCAAGAAGGAGAAGAAGAAAAACTAGAAGCCAGAAGAAGACGAAGAACTGAGAAGATGAAGAGGAGGAGGAGGAAGAAGAAGAAGAAGAAGAAGAAGAAGAAGAAGAAGAAAAAGAAAAGAAGATAAAGGAGAAGAAGAAATTACAGTTGCTGCGCCCATTGATGCACCTGCACTGCTAAATCACCTGGCATCCTGTGTAGCAGTGGCGCCAGAGGTGTCAAAAGTGATGGTTGGCTTGCTGCTCCACCACACGACCCTGCCATAGCTGAAGCACTGCGAGTGGAGGAACTTGTGGAGGTGGAGACGCCATGCTCTCTCTCTCTCTCTCTCTCTCTCTCTCTTGAGCTGCTTCGGCTTTTCTCTCTCTGTTGGAGCTGCCGTTGTTGTCCTCCGCTGCGGCTTGGTATGCGAGGACTGCAAAGCTTCATCAAACGGGAAATGCTTCATGTCAGGAGCATCAGGCTTGATAGCCATAATCTGCTGCAATGTCTCATTGGGCAAGCGGTTGCGCCAGGCTGATTTGACATGCTTCAGCAAGCTGAAATCCCACTCTGCTTTGGCTGTCGACAAGGAAATCGCCAGGCCTCAGTCTGCCAGCTTGGTCAAAGTTGTGAAATCTCCGGAATGACTCTTGCACAGATCTTGCAACAATACTGAAATGCTGCTGGCTCTTCGTAGAGTGGGATATTCTAGCATGGCAGCTTTCAAGCTCAGCCATTCCGATCTTGCCTCCTCTGGATCGATAAAACTAGGCAGCCTCTCCAGCAAACGTCTAAGCGCTCATTGCCGTACTCACCAATCCTTTCCCGTGCGGGTAAGTTGCACGGATCAAAGATTCGCAGTGCAGTCAGTACCACCATCTGTGGAAAACGTTGTCCCAGGCAGTCGACCAGTGCTTGCAGGTATGATCTTCGAACTGTGGGGTCAGATCTCATTCTCTGAGCTTCGATGACAGGGATGATAATGTCCTGTTCAGCATCATCTGATATAAGGCGCCTGATAAATTCCTCAGGTTGAAGAAACTGTGAACCAGGTGTTGTCTTCAGGGCCTTGATGGCAGTTACTGCACCATCCAGAGCAGGCTTCATGTGAGCAAAGCTGAAGGACGATTGCTGAAACTTCTTGCTCATCTTGGCAAGAATGGGCAAAGCATCGCTAAGCACATGAAATGCTTGCGATAAACTCGTACCGCTTCGCCTTCTTGAGCAGGCCTTTTGCAGCCAGGTCATGCCCCTCATTAGCCTCGTATTCCAGCTCCAGTATGATCGCTCTGTAGCTCTTGCGAAAAGCAGTCACTGCTGCTTCATAAAAGAGCCATCGAACCTGCTTGGGCTCCTTCAAGCAGAGCAGGGGTAGGTCTAGAATGCCCTGAAGTTCGTGAAGACCAGCTTCCCTGACCGAAGAGTTGTTAAAATGGCGATAGCGGACGCTCCCCAGCGTCGGCGCAACGGTGTTTTCTAAGTAAGTCACGGCCTTGAGGGCGTCCGCGGCAGCCAGCGCTTCACGGTGACAGATGCAATGCACCGTAAAATACTAATGCTGTGCTCCATGTCACGGCCTCGAATCAAACGAACCATGACGCCGTTGTGGCGACCAGTGAAGACGCTTGCTGACATTGTTAGTGGGTTCGTATTTTAGCCACGGACGACTTTTCTTCCACCCTTCTTGAAAAACGTGCGTGTGCTTCTTCTTCGATGGCTTCATGGCTCAGTCTTGCCTCGCACTAACCATGAAGACGGAGGGTCGCTACAGTATATTAATAACCCAAGCTTGGCCTCATCGACATTCCGGTAGTCGACAATCTACTGACATGAGTGCCGGATGCATGACAAGGTTTTGGGTCGCATGCCGAGGGACGCTGGCCCCGGCCGCAAATTCGGACGCCAGCCTTCAAAGTTTGTGCTTTCAACCGTTAAGTTCTTTAGTGCTCTTCTTCGATTTGAAATTTTGTATTTGTCGTCTCTTTTTTTCGTCTGAAGGGCCTTCGGACCCAGCCAGGGCAAATGGACCTGGCTGTAAACGATCAGCCGGTTCACACGGTGCCTCAGACGGGTCAGTGACTCGCCTGACCCGGCTCTGGCTACATCACTGGACACTACTTCCACAGTTCCTCGATGGCAAAGCAAAGAGCGCCGTGGAAGGGCTGGAGGGTATTCCAGGAGGACTATATATAGACAGCGCCTTTCACACTCTGCAACATTGTTTTGGAGACCCACACCGGATTATCAACGCATGCACCCTGCAGCTGACTCAAGGTCATGCGGTGCTAATGTCGGACAGGGAGAGCTACAGAAGATTTGTTGATAAAGTGAAGGAGTTGTATGACACATTGTCAGTTCTGGGAGGCCACCATGAGATGGACTGCACTACGAGCTTGGTGCAGATGATGCAGTAGCTGCCGATATCACAGCAGGTGAAGTGGAGAGACAAGACACAGAGGCTTAAGGAGAAGGGAGAGCAACCCCTCTTCGAGCAGTCTGTGAATTTCCTCACACGAAGGGCAGACGCGCTGAATGACCCGGTGTTTGGGAAGATTGGAAGTGATCGGGTCAGACAATCAAGGGACACACAACCACCATGTCGACTGCACTGATGCTGACGCCCGGTCCCGCAGCTGGTACTGATGCAGCTGGGTCGGAAGCTAAATGCTGCGATTTTGAATGAAGCCACGCGGTGAAGGACTGTCCAATGTTCAAGGCAAGATCACCGTCAATGAGGAAGTTGATCGCAATGAACAAAAAACTTTGCTTGAACTGCTTGAAGAGTGGAGATTACGCTGCAGGTTGCCGTAACACCAACCGCTGCAAGTACTGCAGCAAGAAGAATCACTCACTGCTCCATCGTGACCGCCACGGGGATGGCCGACCGACGCAGGTGAACACCACTCAAGAGAGAGGTGACTGTCAGTTTTGAGGAGAAATCACAGGCAGAGCAGACAGCTTACTCTGAGAGGGAAGGAAGGAAGTCATTGGCTTCAAATTCAGCTGGTACCTCCCATGCGGTGCACCAACGGGTGATGCTTCAAATCAGTGTCCCAGGCAGTCAAGAGTGAAGATCTCAAGGCTGCAGCGTACACCCTTCTCGATTCTGGATCAGAGGGAACATTCCGATGATTTCAAAGAAATTGGCAAAGAAGATCAAGCTGAAGAGCAAACGAATTGGGCACCTGATGCTGAGCACTCTCAACGGAGATAAGACCAAAACAGTCTACTTCACACTGGAATCCGGGCTAGACTCATCCTCAAAAGTTGGGAGTCAACGGCGCCAGAGTCCTTGACCAAGTTAACGTGCAGTGTACGGACCCAAGCCATGTGGACATTACTGTCATGACTTGATCATGATAGTGCATCGTTTATTGTTTCTTACCTTAACCGGTATTTCACTTCCTTTTCTATATGCTCACTTCTTTGCACACCGACACGCCCTTCCTGTTTGTGTGATGTGGTGCTTCCAATTTGTTTTTGTTCGCCCTTTTTTCCTGCCCCTTTTTTTTCTTCTCTTGTTCGTTACCTCTGCGTACACGTGCTCTTTTGCCCTAAGATCATCTCATTTCCATCATCCTCGTCTCATCAGAACCGTGTCTGTAGTGTTGTGCAATCAATCAGTTACATATTCACAACAATTACAACGTAACAACACCTCAAAGGTGTCCTTGTCAACTTCATCAACTTACAACGCGTGGACCTGATTATTGGAGCAGACATCACAGAAGCTCATGCTCCTAGAAAGTCAGATTAGCAGATGCAACGAACCCTACACAATCAAGATGGCCTTAGGCTGGGCTATTATGAAGCCGGCAAGTTTGAGAAGCAACGTCGACAAGGCAACTGTTGGCGTGAACTTTTGCCACAAACAGAAGGATCCACTTGTCCAGCAGATGGACCAGTTCCTTAACATAAAATTGACAGGATTTCTCGAGAGGAATCGGACATCCTTGGCATGTCTGTGGAAGACAGACAGGCCTTGAAGGCCAGCGGCGCAGCACACGGCTTGTGGACGAGCACCATGAAATGTGGAGATCACAAAAGCCCTCTTTGCCGTCCAACCAACCAATTCGCCGAGACTCAACTTGGCTACCCGAAGAAGAAACTTCAATGTGATGACAACCTGATGAAAGGCTACACAGATTTCATGATTGGCCTGGTGACCAATGGTCCCGCCCATAAGCTGACCCCATCAGAAGCATCGACTAAGTCTGATGTGACGCACTACTTACACACCATTGCATGTGCCATGCATCCAAAGAAGAAAAAGATCAGGGTTGTCTTCGATGCTGCCGCCAAGTTTAGAGGAATGTCACTCGACAGCGAGCTTATGCAGGGGCCAGATCTAACCAACAACCAGGCCAGAATCCTACCACGGTTTTGTCAGCACCAAGTTGCGATTGTCGCTGACATCGAGAAGATGTTTTACCTAGTCCGTGTTCCACCAGAACACACTGACGCCCTGCGATTCCTCTGGTGAGAAGGAGGCCATCTGAACGAAGATCCAACCGAATATAAGATGGTCAAACACATCTTTGGAGCCTCCGACTCCCCTAGTTGTGCGAGTTTCGCCCTACGAAAGACGGCTGCTGACAATGCTGCTAGCTTTGATGAAGCAACAGTGACTTCAGTCATGAGGGATTTCTACGTTGACGACCTCCAGAAGTCTGTTGATACAGCAGCTTGGCCAAGCCACCCAACTCGCTGCAAACGTAATACGACTGCTGAAACTGGAAGGCTTCAGGCTGATGAAATGGCTGAGCAATGATCGCAACGTCCTCTCAACGATACCGGTCATATATAGAACGAGCTGACACTACCCTTGATCTGGACTTGCAGAAGATCTCCATGCAGCGAGCTCTAGACGTTCACTGGGATGTTGAGTGTGACTCCTTGGTCAGTTAACAGCAGACTCTATTGACCAACCACTGACAAAGCGAGGAATTCTGGCAGTGGTCAGCTCAATCTACGAGCCTCTTGGGCTGGGATGTCCAGTCACACTGAGAGGCGAGCAACTAATGCAACGCCTGTGGAAGCGGGAGCTTGGACGGGGACGACCCCTTACGATACGAGGATCTTCAGGTGTGGCAGGACTGGAAGACTGACCTGCAGGATCTCTCCTTGGTCTTACCACGTCCCTATGTGGCCTTCTTCACAGACAGCGTTCAGCTCCTATCTCTGCATGTGTTCTGTGACGCGTCGAAAGCTGTCCTTAAGAATCGAAGAGACGGCTTTCTGGTCAGATTCACAAAGAATTTTGCCGTTTATACTTTGTAGCCAATGAGTTGATCCGATTCCACACGTACGTGGCAAATAGAGTTGAGGAGATTCGGAGTTACACGAGCTTCGGACAGTGGAGTTGACCTGTTTGGTCCTTTGTCTGTGAAGTGTCGCCGCCAAACCCAGAAAAGATGTTGCTGTCTGTTTGCATGCCTGTCAACCGGAGCTGTCCACCTCAACATTTGCCCTTCCTTGGAGGCGGATAACTTCCTCTCTCTGCTCATGCAGTTCATTGCTAGACGGGTGCGTCCAAGAGAACTGCGGAACGACGAAGGGACGAATTTCGTTGGAGAAAAGCGAATCCTGGGCAAGCTGCAAGATCTGTGCTGATACATCTGGCCATCAAGTGGCTCATGAGCCCACCCGCAGCTCCTCACATGGGTGGCATGTGGGAGAGAACGGTCAAGTCGGTGAAGGCACACCTCTTGAAGCTACTCCAAGGGCAACTGTTGACGGAGAACACGCTGCGCACTGAATTTGCAGAAGTGGATCGTATTTTGAACAACCGCCTTCTCAGTCCGGTTTCTGATGATGTGAATGATTTCGAGGCCTTAACACCAAACCACTGTCTACTTCAAAGGCAAGTTGATGGCCTTCCATCAGCCGTCAGGCAAGAAGACCATCATTTCTGAAGGCACTGGCTGCAAGTCCAGCACTTGACAGATCTCTTTTGGAAGAGATGGATAAGGGAGTACCTCCCAAGCCTCCAGTCAAGACGAACATCCAAGAGAATGACCTTGCACTGATTGTGGATGATATCGCACGGTGAGGGCATTGGTTGATGGGACGAGTGTCACGGGCAGTCTGTGACGAGAATGGTCAAGTCCGATCTGCTGAGATACAGACGCAAGTGGAACCGTCATTCGATCAGTTGTGAAGCTGTGTTTGCTTGAAGCTGTCGAGTAACAGTAGTAACAGTTCCGTTTCTTTGTTTCCTTCTCTTTTGCCATTTGTCTATTAGTACAAACAAATGCAGTTATAATTTGTTTGTGGGGGCCAGGAATGTGCAAGTCAGCACAGTGGCAAGGCTTAGCATGTACATGTCCTTACTCTCATGCCCTACTCTCATTTTCGTACTTTCACGGCTCCACCCTCCCTCTAGTACTCCCACGACCCAGCCCTCACTCTCGTTCTCCCACGCACCACTTCCTCACTCTCGACCTGTATGCATGCACGCACGCATCCTCTCTCTAGCAGTCACTCTCTATTCTTGCTTCTTCTGATTGCTTCGAATTTCACGGCTCCTGCCAAAATACAATCTCTTCTTTAATGCGAGTTGCACTGTTTTATCTGAGAGATTGAACAGGCTTCCACGAAAGTTGATCTCTTCCAATGTTTTTTTTGGGGTAAGAAAACGGCAACAATTCTGATTTTTTTTTCACGGCAAAATCTACTTTGTTGCCAGGTGATCATACCGATTACGGCTGTCTACGTGCTACGGCTGTCTACGTGCGGGGTACGTGTGTGCGTTCACGTGGGAAAAGGTAGTGAGTCCATCACAATGACGGATGGATTATCAATGTGTCACTGAGTTGCGCCGTCCCTTGTGACATGAAGTATTGGAATCAGCAAGTTCTTTCTTTAGTTCTTGCTATTTTTAACGGCAAAGCAGGTCTTAATTTTCAGTTGCTTTTAGACTCTTTGCGTTCAAACGTTGAATGTTGAAAGGCGAGCTTGCCCTCTCATGTGGGGCATCCCTATAGCCAGATGAACTCACAAGTTGTCTTGCAATTTTGAATGTGACAAAAAGATCAAGAGAGAAAGAGAGAGAGAGAGAAAAGGGCAAAAAAGGACCAACCAATGGGAGGAGAGGACATGTACCTGTCGATCCACAAAGCTTCGTAGTTGGCCAGTCAAGTCCAATTCCTTCCATGCACACGGTGCACGTCACGCAGGCATGGGGAGAGAAGCAAAATTTTCAAAAAGAACTTGTAAAGGCAAAAAAGTTCATGTTTCGAAAATGTACAATTGCTAAGGCCTGATGTCTTCGGTGTTTCATC
>JAOWAR010151766.1:0-11230 GCA_028571005.1 Clathrina lutea
GCCAAAAAGTGGGGGGGGGGGGGGCAACCTAAAAGGACTGGTAATGTAAGGGGCTTCACTCCGAGGGGAACCTAGAAAGCTTATTTTTCAAATCAGGCATGAAATAAATGCAAGTCAGCGTGCATTTAATGACCACTCCACAGGACGATGCTCTGACCATGCAGTTACAAGGAACAATGAAAAAACAAGTATTAAAGTCGATCAGTCATGATCCTGGAATGTGACTGGAAATCAAAATGTCCATTGCCAAAGCGCACACGGCTGTGCTCTGTGGATTGATCATTCAGCCAGGCCAGGGGCACCAACCAAGTTGTACTATGCCAACTTGTACAATGCGTAGTAGACGACATTAGGTCTTCACGGTGACGTGATAAAAGTGTGTTTCAGAGCAGTGGAGAGCCTTCATTTTCCAGAGCGTATGGTATGCATGCATTCTGGAAAAACGGAAGTGACAATCCTGGTCAGTTTCTGGTGTGTGCTATTGGTCTGGTGTCAGCCTTCAGTACAATATGTAACATGGGCACCTGGTGTTAGAAACCTTTGGTCTGTATCCAAAAGGATATTTCAGTTTACTTGCCTTAGAATCACCAAAAGGATGGTTACCATGAGCATTCTGGGTGGAGTCACGACCAACCTCCAGCTGCTTTCACCCCTTTTCAGATGTTTCTGTGAAAATGCAAACAACACCATCTGCTGAAGCCTCTCAAGTAACTACCCACCAAATAGCTGAACATTTTCATCAACTTAATACTAAATCCACTTGAGCAATGCAATAAAGAGACATAGAGGAAATATTCTGGATGAAAACCTTACATGAACTGTTTCCCAATCACAATATGTGGCATATACAGGTTACTCAGAAAACAGGAAATGCTGTTTTTTCCAAAATTTACAATTTTGACTTTAACCACAAATTGAACAATATTTTACCATTTGATCCTTGATCTGTGTAGATTGTATGAGCCTTCCTGATGGTAGTTCTTTGTTGTTCTCATCAAAGAGTCTTGCTAAAACCCTCTCTGCCTGTTCACTCTGCCCTCTAGAGATGTAGTAGTGAGGTGATTCCGGAAGTCTCTGTCATATCAACGAAAAAGGCAAATCATGAAAGGTGTTGTCGGCATAGCCTGGTGTGAAGCTATACTATATGCCCAAACTTCTTTGAGAATCATTAAGCGTGGATGTCTTTCGTTGCTAGACAATTATGGTTAGCATCCTCTTTCATCTTGACATTCTACCCTTTTCTTTCAGAAAGAAATGTTGAGGCCGGTACAAGGAAAGAGAAATCTCAAGCAGTTGGATACAAATACATGCTTTTGTGTCGTGTGCAGTCGTTCGTCACCTAAGACATGGTGAGGGTTAGATCTGACAGCAGGAAATGTGCCGCTCTTCAGCGAAGTGGTGAAGTGCACTCTACACGTGAGTCCATCGACAGCTGAGTATACCACAGCATGACATCTCAGCAAGTTATACATGAGCTTTAAAAAGCTCTCCTCCACAAACGCCTTCTCTCGACAAATGGATTCAGAATTTATTCATACAGAAAAATCTGGATAATCTCTGGAGGTCAGGGATCACAGCAACTAAAGCAATGTAAAATGGAAGCAGGTTATTGAATCAGTATATCGATACAGGCTGTCAGCTATGTGTGTGCGCAACAACAGCAGGGGGACGGACATAACTGTGCATGTGTGTGCGTTTATTGGAGAGCATTGTTCTGACTGCTCTCGTATTTTATCCTGAGCAGAAAAGGCAGATAAAGGCAGGCAGTAGTACGATACTTACAGCAGCAAGAAGAAGAGCAGGTATAGCCAGGCCTCCAGATAAAGTGTATGCATATCGCCAGCTAATCTCCATCTTGTACACAAGCAGACATATGGCATAGGCAAGCACACCGCCCATGCCGTAAATGGCCTAGAGCAGTCGAAGTGAAAATGGCGGAAGATACACTTAGCCTAGCGATTTCAAATACCAGACACACACAAATGCTCAAAGTCAACATCTTCTATTTCCGATCAAATACAACACAGAAAACAAATTTAGCTGTCCAGGGGTGTACACGTAGTTCTAGCGAACATTGCCAGGACTTGCTTATCATTGGCCCTGTTCAAAATATCCTTACACGAGATATGTCCCATCTCATCTGTCAACATGAGTGGAGAAAAGCAAAATTGCCCTAATTTGAAGGGCGCATGAGTACAAAACCCAACATAAGATTTTCTTGTTCTAGGATGTAGGACTTTGATGCGAGTGACCATCAGCATCTGAAGCCTCTACTGAAAAGCAAAATAATGAAACCAATCTAACTGATTTTTTTGAGGATCTGCAATTAAAGTGGGGAATCTTTAGGTGCAGCCACCTAGTAGGTTAGTTAGGTTGCTTATGCATGATCAGCGCTAAAGCCGGCAACACTTGCAATAGCTGGAGTCTAGACTTGTTCTCACATATCAGTGAAATCGCTGATAAGGCATCTATATCAAAATAAAAGCACAATGAACGCCTTTGGTCGTATTTCAGAGATACCAGCCCCTCCAGCAGAACGTTTACTTTTGAACGTACAGTTTCCCTGCAGCACCCATTTTGAGATATGGTAGAAAAAACTGGTCATGGGATCAAATCTTAGTTCACAGTCTGAAATTTCTCTTCTCTTCAAAACACTAGAACCTGACATGTGATGTCAATAGCAGTAATTTTAAGCAAACAGGCCCTCACACAGTTGAATGCTGTGCTGGCAACTAACGTGCAAAAGAGGCAGCAGCCTAGGGATTGGAATTTGCCTGGGCAGACATACTTGTTTGAAGAAACAATCCTGAAACCTCAGTCAATCCGATTCAAACTCAGAAGTAAAGAATGCTATAATTGGATATGATGTGCACGATCCATGACTCTTGAGGTGTCTAGATGGACGAATGTATTGAAATGGTTCGGCATTCTACGCTTTCATCAGCTAACTCAGAACACTGACACTTCTTCAATATATTCATCCCTCCTTTTGTTAATACACTTCAGAGTCATTAATCGTATGCATGAATCCTAACTTCCATCTGGAGTGTAATCGAGCCGCACCTCCACAATGATAAAATGCTACTATATTTATCCACTCACCTCCAAAGTTAGCATGGCTGAGGGCCGTAGTTTCTTCGACCATACCTCAAAGAAGTAGGCCATGCTACAAATGAAAGGTAAGAAGGACAGGAAAATGCTGCGGGGCACGTTCTTTAAAGATGGTGCTGTACACCGAAAACATTGTCCAAAACTGATAAACCTTCCCATTCCAAACGAACCAGGATCAATTCAAAAACTCTCCTTTAACGTTTATCTAGTCAAAGTTGAGCTTTCTATGAATTGAAAAGGTGGGTTGCATGTTGAGCTTAAGCTCGTGAGCTCTAAAAAGATGTTTTTTGTCGAGAAACATTTACTGATGGAAGAAATACCTATTCTGACTTTTCATGCACATCAGAACTAGTGCTGATTTGTAAAGACAGATGTTAGCAGAAGTATACGCCTGTTTCAAAATGCAGATATCATTGCTTGTGGCATTTGGTAATCATACTCTATTTTACTTGTTAAATTTACACTGTGTAAAAAGCTAGCCTTCAAACTACATGCATCAGAAAAGGCCGCAATACTGCCACTCAAGTGGGTAGTCATACAATTCAATGGAGAGTGTGCTAAGATATAATCCTTGGTTATACTGAATGGTGTATGCTTGGGCTCGTGACTGACGGACAGTTACGACTAGAATTACAGCCCTTTTGCCAATGTTGTGAATAGAAAATTGGTGGTAATATCAGCGATAGGCTGCTGGAAGCCCTGGCCCAGTGAAGTCTGTCAGCACAGAGCCTCACCTCATTGACTGGATGCTCCCAAAAAAAGTGCCGTTCACAAAGGAAAGGAATACAAGCCATGGATACGAGGGAGAAAGTGATGTGAGAATGACAAAGTAACTGGCAAAAGCACAAGGCAGTGCACTTCCCTGCATGTGGACAAAAAGAAGCATTCCACAGCATAGCCAACCGGGCCAGCAGAAAGGGCACTAGGAGAGCCAAGCAAATGTATAGACCAAGGGTTAGAAAGAATACGGGAAAAGAAGAGGTAGGAACGTTTCGGTGCTTCATTGTCAGGGTACAAGACTTTAGCAGTAAGTGCAGAGGTGAGCTAGGGTGATGGGGACAAAAGGCACAAGGGAAAGTGTGAAGTGAATTAGTTTGACTAGGCAGTGAGCGCGTGATGGAAAGACCGCGGCTGTGAGTATTACATGATCCTCACTGGGTGAAAACCAAAGGTGGAACAAATTGTCAGGGTTAGGGAATGGAGGTAGGTTGTGTGTAATGTGTAATTCTAAATGTGACTGAAAATTTTCTGGAATAGAACTAGTGAATGGAAGCGTGGGTTATGGAAGAAAGCTGGTAGTAAGCTTTCTTGAGTTGAATGAAGGGTGGAAAGTCTTGGTGGCTGTCTTCTTCAATGTGCAATCTCAGTACATTGGCCTGAGTGACAATTTTGAAGGTGCTGTTGGCCGGGGATTACTCTAGGCACGCTGAGTCTGCTCGATACTGAAAAGCAGAGTCCTGTGAACCCTTCCTCGTGGCCAAAATATGCTCCCACATTTGATCTTGTAGTTTGTGGCTAATCATTACAGTGCTCTGGACAAAACAAAGAGCACACATGCCCAGGTATACCACGGAACAGTTTGGGCAGATCTCAGTGTTTGGACAGGCGATGCTATTGCAGGCTTTGTTGGAAGCACTGATTTGCTGTGTAATTGCTTCTGAGGTTGGGCAGCATCTGTTGGCCAACCGATCACGAGTGGAAATTTGACATTTTGACAAGATACCTACGGTCTGACGTCCCTGCTGAACTCAGTGTCCAAAGTGAGCAGGCTTCCCTGAGGGTGTTCTTTTCTTGGGATTTGGCTGGAAGGCCAAATTAACGGTGATGAGGCGGGTAGCCATTGCTGACTAGTTTTTTTTTGTACCACTTCGCTCTCACCTACATGCTCCACAGTTGGATACTGCTTTATGCGTCAGTGTACAGTTATTGTCCGTCACCAGTGTACATACTTTTTGTGATGTGTTTCCAGTTTACCTGTTCCTTGTCGCTCCTCCAGGCCTGTTCCCTCTTCACCATAATTTTTCTCACGACGTTCTAATTGCGCTGGTCATAAGTTTTATGCTTGTTCGCCAATTAAGTCTGATTTTGAAACAATAGCAAAAAACTTTAACTGGACTGATCAAAATATAGATCAGCTTTGCCCCATGGACTGTCTGGATTGAGCCACCGAGGTCACAAGTTTATGAGTAATTGGCCACAAGTGAAAATCACAGCCTAAAATGGAGTAAACGCCAATGAAGGCGTTCTACATCTCCACCGAAGCTGAATGACTTGCAATTTTTTGGCCGAAACAGTCTCCCAATTCTCCAATCAGCGGTGCTGCAAGACCGTAACCAGTATAGTGTGCCTGAAGTCAAAAGCAGGAAAAGTAAATCAAGGTAAATTGCCGCCAGTTCACGAAGCTATACAATGTGGTCAAAAAATGATCATCTGGCAGTTGAAGCAGTAATTGACTGACTATATTTGCGGCAGCCCACTACACCAGAAGAATATTTTGTCTGATATTTGCTGCAACAGAAAGGTGCAAGAAAAGGTCAGATGAATTCCCCTTCCAAACTGCAGTTGTGCATTGACAGAATTACGCTGAACAATGTCTTGGAAATGCAACCACAGCTCTAAATTACCATTCCTACAATCCCCCTACTCCACGAGGTCACGTTCCATTCACAGCGGACGTAGTCCATAAGTAGAGCCGGCCAAACGGAGTCATTGGCAGCATGAAATATCTGAAAGTTCCAAAAAGCCAAGCAGAAAGGCGGAACACAACAAGGTGCGAATCATTCCATCAGTTGGCTTAGCCACTCGACTGATGCTCTTTAGCAATCTCTCCGTGTGCATCTGTATTCATACCTCTATGCAGTTTCATTTTAGAGCAGATACATCACTGACTGTCGTTGTCAACAAGTGTAAGCAATTATCATGCCTGAAAAACTTCTGGCCTATTTTGCATAATGAAACTATTGTATCATAGGAAGTCGTCTTTAGAGTACTGAATATAGGTGTTTCTTTTCTTCTCGAGCTTCCAGTGCTGGCGTGGGCAAGAGATGTCAGGGTCTGATCAGTGAAGAAGTGCCCAGGGTTGTTTTCACAGGCAAACAATTGCAGAGAATTGAAATTAAAACTTACCCAGATTAGATAGCAATAAATCAGAGCCAGCCATTGTGTTTTGCTTACGACAGTCAGACTGTCCAGTGCCTCGTCCACCGTGTATGTTTCACTGTGCTCTGATTCAGGAACAGACGGGGAGGGGGGATTTTAAGTAAAATAATGATATAAAACAACTGCTGTGAGCAGGTGACAAGTAAATCAGGTTCTTTGGATTTATTGGGGGAAGATGAACGCTTTGAAGTGTGACCCATCCCTTGCTGTCTGCCTCAAATATTATAATTTCATCATAAATATTTTTCATGACCAGGTACAGGCTGGCTACGTCCTTAGGTTAATCAATTTACAAGATATGTTTAACAATTATCCTCCCAACACCTGATACACACTGGATATTTCATTCAAATTTGGTCCTGACTACCTTACTGACGGCAGAAATATATTATTTTTTTTACTATACCCTGACTTTGCTTGACATACAACTCGTCCACTTCGATATTCGCTAATCTTCTGACGTGGGAACGTTTGAAACACGGACACCAAAAATCACCGAATTCTGAGAGAACAACTTAATTATGTTGACATGAAAATTTATTTGCCAGAAACTGAAAAATACTGTACAGAATATAATTTTCAGCCAGGTGAAAACGGAGCAAATGTTTGTCTTTTTGACGAACGAGTTCCCATAGGAGTACACTAACGTAGCCGAGTGCGATACTACAGTGCACAACTTACACTTCACTGTATAGACCCATTCCAGTATCAGAAAGGGTGCTTGTTGCTATGACAACAGTCACGCACGATTTGTTTGGTGGGCAAGACCTGTGGCAGACAGCTTCACTTTTGCCAGAGACTGCCCTGGTGCGTTTGCTTTGGAGGAAGATGGACTATCTTTAAGTCTATCCAGATCAGGTTGCTCTTGCTGCCGAGATTGCCAAGGGCTCGTTCAATTCCAGTGCGGAAACGGATGTTCTTTGCAAGCGTTTACTTACCTTTCCAGTTCTGGAAATTCGTGGTGTGGAGAAGTACCTTGGTGTCCGCTACACAGTGGAGTGAGTCGCAAAAATGATCTTTGTGAAAGGGTCATAGCAATGGCCCGGATGAATGGGTAGAAACGCACGAGGGAGGAGCAGGAGTTAGAGGATTGTCGAAATGGTCGAATAGCCCATGTACCCTCCGAAGTGCGCGAGCATTTCCATTCTCTGCCATTGTTCGATGAGGTCAAGAAAGGGTGGACAAGGTCGCTGAGTGACATGATTGAGCAGCTTCATTTTTCCTTCAGGCATCGTGGTTGTGTGAGCGGGCTCTTTAGCCAGATCATGGGTGAGATGGCGATAATGGCCGTAGATTGTTGCGATTTTGTGGTGTTCACTTGTGCCGGGATTGCTGTTGAACGTATGGTTTTAGATTTAGGGTTCTGGAAAAAATCTAAGCTACCCAAGCTGAAAGACTTTTGTGAATTTTATGGTGGATGAACTAATTGTTGGTGACTTGTGGTTCAAGAAATACCATGATGTGTGAATACTGTCAGCTAGCACTTTAATATTTTTTTCTGTGACATACTAAAGCATTGAAGACATATCTGCCTGTTAATTCAATAGTAGAGATTTGAAAGAACATTGGAAGCACAGTCTCTGCTATGTATGAGAAAATTTATTTTGAGGGATGCGCAATTTTTCTCTTCTGTTTCACTTCACTAATAAACTTTCACAAAACGTTGGTACAGCTTTTTTCGGATTCCAAGTTTTACTAGAAAAAGTAAGACTTAAATATAAATGCCCTATTTCCTAGTTTGTTGCTTTTGACAACGCCACTTTCTCTATGGTAAGGACAAAGAAAAAATTCCAAGTATACAAATTGCAAAGAATCCATTTACAGGAAAACAAAAAGAAAAGAAACCGAAGCAAAATCAGGCAAACTAAGTATGAAACAGACATTACGGGAGTTGAGGAGGTAATGAACAGAGATAATGAGAAATATCTGATAGAGAATGATGGTGAAGACAACACCTACAATGCGATTGACTCAGTACCGTTTTGCTAGGATGAATGGTAAAGTAGCCAAGAGCAGCCTCCTCAAGGCTAGTCGCTAACCAGCGTTGCATCAAAGTTTGCCAGTAACAGACAGACTTTGACGATATCTGACTCAATCGAGGCCATGCTGACAGGGAATATGCTGTTGAGAATAGAGAATTTTCTTGACCGTCCAATCGCTCTTTCCACATGGATACGCAAAGATGTACATGCCCTGGTTTCCATGACGTTCCTTGCATTCATCCGCTTGCTTTTGCCCAACTTTGGACGAACATTCAATGTTACGCCAATATCAGCCAAGCCTCCTTCCATGTCGAATCCTTTGTCCACCATCACCCGGAATCTCCCCTCTGCAGAAGATCAAGAAGACTACTTTCTGTGGTGAGCGTTTTGTCAGACCTACGTCCACCCCAGAGATCAGAAAAAAAAGGCTGTTGGAAAGCTCAGCATTGTGTTGCAAGACCTGTCAACTGGCAACTGTGGCAAGGGGATGTGGGCTCCCGGTGAGATCTTATCCAGCACCTGACGGCAAAGACCATCTCCCTGTTCCAACTCATCAGAATTTGGTTTTTCTTCGACAGATGAAGGAGCATCCCCTCCTGAGACATAGGTGCCATGGTCATGGTCGATCTGCCTGCAAATCCACCTGGCCTTTTCAGCTGTCAACTCCTTTCGTTGTTCTTCTGCCTGAAGTGTGTCCTGTCGTCTCAAGCAAAACGTTCTCTCCGCTCCACGCGAAGAAGTGATTCTGGGCCAGACTTGCCTGGTAGAAAATGATCGCCCATGTTCAGAGTTGGAACAAATGCGGATGTGAAGGATCCCGAACAGGTTCACCACCAACAGAATGATCTCCACAGACATGATCGTTTGATGTTGGCTGGCATGCGGTGCCGTCTGCATTCACCCAATTGACCGCCGCAATCCACTTCGACCGACGCTCAGGAAAGCAGGAAAGTGCACAAACTTCCTGCCCCCGCTTGAAGTAGCACGGCTATGGCGATTCGTGCATCCGACAACACTACAGGTAGCCACCATTTTCAGAATGGAGGATGTAGAGCGAGAAAGAATTCAAAGCAAACTGAGGTTGATGTAAAGCAACACTAATGATTTTCTTACACAACATGCATGAACGTAGCTTGCCCACAAAAATTTTCTGGATGCCGTTGTCAGGCCGGATAAAAATGGCAGATACTGGAATGGGCCTAAGTCTGACACTGTTTCTGGCACGCATAGCGTGCCTGACGATGGGGAAACTTTGCACCTGGCCTGCAAATCAGGCATCTTGGCCAACTAAAGCAGTACCACTTTTTGGCCCTGGCTGATCATTGGTTGGTTAGAGGCAAACAGGTGATCGATAACGTCTACTCTGGCTAAGCCTTTGTTTTACATGCGAATGGGATGCGGTTCCGGGGACTTGGACGTTACTCACAATCTTCCTTCGTCGAGCCTGGTGCTCAGGTAGTTGCTGGCAGCATACACCATAGCGTGCTTGTTTCACTTGAATATTCAATCATGACTGTCGTAGTGAAAATAGAACAATCCCCGCTCTGCCTCTGTAGGTTCTTGGAGCTGATTATGAGCTTCTTTCCTCCGCCAGTGCAATTCTCGAGAACTAGTGCTGTGCCTGAAGCCTTTATTCCTTCCTTCTGAAAAGGCATCAGCAGGTGAAGAAAATGTCAAAGAACAGCCGGTGGTCTTCAACGTTCGAATGCTTCTGGATGGTAGGGACGGTCTAATTGACAATTCTTGTGCCAAGTAGCAGAGTTTGCTAGTTTGCTGGCCAGGCTCTTCCCCAGTGTAACTCTTCTAATGGTATGGATAGACATTCTTGCCACAGAAGGTTATTGCAGCTGAACCTGATAGGTTTTCCATGAATAAACATTTGTACTGTTGGTTTGTTGACGTCTCATTCGCACACTTCCATGATCGTCTAGAGAGTGATCGCCTACGGCAGATTCTGGATTATCTCCATCCCGCCCTAAATTTCACGTGTGGACATGAACGTGATGGGTGTTTGCCTTTCATGGATGTTCTGGTGGAGAAGACCGACAACGGAGAAGATGACATAGAGACTTCAGTCTACCAGAAGCCTACCTTTACGGGGCTTACACATCACATGGGACTCATACTGCGCGACAAAGTACAAGATAAACCGTGTCAAGGATCTAGTCCAGAAAGCACATCAAACATGTTCTGACTCCAAACTAGACGGGGAACTTGCTAAGCTGAAGTCCATTTTCACGAACAAAAGTTATCCAACGGACCTCCTCGCTCAGCTGGTCAAAAGAACAATCGTCCGAGACTATCACCAGCACGGACCAAAGCCCGCGCTGTCCAGTGTACTTGCGATTGCCCTGGAACAGTGGAACGACTCAACCTTTGTCAGTGCCCGGACATACGACAGCATGTACCGTCACGAGTTGACGGGAACGGCCAGTTCTTAACAATATCAGCCCGCGGGTAGCGAGACATCTTGCTGGTAACCGAGACTGCGCTGTGTCGCTGTGTAAATGCAGGCCTAAGTGTTGTCTTGATGTCATTGAAGCATGTTTACTTGATCACTCGCACCGAGCCTTTGCACGCAGAACACTAGCGTCACCGTACTTAAGTTGTTTTGAATCCCTGACACTTCAGAACACTCACCACTAACTCTCTCGCCCTTTGTTAATATTATTGTTTTATGTTATCACATCTTGTCAATCCTTGTTATCATAATTTTACCTTTTCACGTCATATTTTTTTGTCACTGTCCTGTATGTTCTGATGAGAAGAACTGAAAACTGGTCAAGAACAAAATGAGGAATAGTCTCCCCTTGTTTACAGCAGTGTTAATGTTTTTCTCTCCAGTACGTCTCTATAAATAATAATATTAGTAACAAAGTCATTATCGTGACTAGTAGTCCGCGGGCCCTCACAGCAAACTTGGAGGTGGCGTTTCACTCGCCGGTAGATTAAATGGAAGTGCCTTGGCATGGTAGAGA
>JAOWAR010151777.1:0-11229 GCA_028571005.1 Clathrina lutea
TCGAACCTGCGACGAAACGGCGCCTAGCCGAACGGAAATCCCGGTGTCAATTGCTCAGACCAATCCGCCGGCTTAAGTCGGTTTCATGGCGAGCTTTCTCAGTTTTTCCTTCTTCCCTTTCCATTCAACATTCCCCTCCTTTTGTCCGTTTTCTGTTAAAGATGCCTGGCAATTGTCTTTTCCTGAACAAGTGCATTGATGTGGAGACCCACTCGATCAGAGCATTAGCCCTGCCTGGGTATCCCTAAATGATAATAAAAATACATTACATACAAATCGCCTTGCACACGGGAGTGGCCTTACTATCCGCTACCCCGTCACGGCGTCCTTAAAATGATCAGCTATGGCGCAGTTATAAGGTTAGGCTTTCTGTCGTCCACACGAGAGTCCAGAGTTTTGGAAGATGGTAGTAGCGAGGGAGTACCGGACAGTTAGCACGTAGAACGGGATTCGAAATGACCGGCCCCAGAAAAATGCGCTCGTAACCCGAGCGGGCCTGGTCAGATTGGAAAGAAAAGATGTGAACGCATGGAGGAAATAAAGGCATCGAAGAAAATTGAAGAGGGCACTCCGTGCCGAAACCGGGACTCGAACAAGCGGCACGAAATCAATATCCTTCCTCTACGCCTTGCGGCCACATCTCTTCTCTCCAATCTGTTTTAAACTGCAACACAAACTTTGTTAAGGGAGTCATATTCCTATTCTGATCAAGTCCCCCTTTGCTCTTCGCCGTTGTCTCACCTCAGTCGTCCTCAACGGTGTACACTCTCATCGCATAATCGTCCCCCGTGTTGACAAGGTGAGGAGAGCATGTGCATAACAGAACATTTTTAAGTCGGAGCTTCCTCGACTCAGACTTGGCTTAAATCAATTTACCACGTTCACGGATCAAATATACGTGCAATGACTGCAATGCTATATTTTTCGCGTGAGCCGACTGTCTTAAAAGATCTACAGGTGAAATCAAAACTGTGTTCATAGCCCACGGCTGTCATGGCAACCTGAGAAGGAAAGCTGTCGTCTTTCACAGCTGCAGAAGCGAGTAACTGGCGCGGAGCAGAGTGACCATTGATCGCGGGGAATTGAAGTCGCCGTTTTAAAATGCACGTTTCTGAAAGTCATACTGTTGTTATTTGCAGGCTGGCGACGCCATGACAGTTAGCATCGACGGCAGCAATGGTCAAGTCATACTAGAATTCACACTAAACAGGTTAGTAGCGCTCAGCCAAGCCATGAAGTATTATTAAAAAGTACGATTGAAGAAGAAAATGATAAAATGCTGAACTTTTCCCAATGAAAACTACATTTAGAATTTTCCTGGTAGTGGATAAACTTTCATACCCGATGTGGAATAATGTAGGTTATTGCTGAGGGTAGAAGTGATTACCCATACAATTTTATTTATCACACTAACATCTTATCGAAAATCCTGGTGTATGGTTGACTAAAACATTCTTTAGCAAGGATATTCAGTACTAAAAGTTGGATGGTGGGCACCATTTCTTTCAATTTCTAGCGTATCAGTGACCTCGAACACATAGACATACTGCGGCCTTTCTTATTGCAGGGACTTCATCTCTCCAAATTTCCAGCGAATCCACTACCACCACACTGGCCGTAAGATCGTCCGCAATGTAAGATCACATCCGTTGCCTCAGATTGGAGTGGGAGAGGGTGTATGTGCATACCATTAAACTTTTATGAGCGTACGTTGGTTTATTCATGTAGACCCATTTGTGGACAATCCTATCTCTGTGTTGATCTCCACCGGAGAACTACTTCCTCTTGCAACCTTCTAAAGCTGTCTCTCTCATCAACTTTCTCTTTTGTTTTCAGCACACGGCACCGCCTTGCCATTTCCATGGCCAAATTCGTGGTCAACCTGAAAACTGGGCAGTTGGTAGCTCTTGTGAAGGACTGAAGTAAGAAATGCAACTTGCTTTCTGGGAAGAAAGATATGATTGCGCTTCTTTACCCTGATGATTTCATTGCAAAAGAAGAAAGATCTATGCTTCAGCGTTTTCTGCAAGCAACTAACACCTTTTACTTCTCCGTAGTTTAGGTTTCCTGTAATTTAGAAACTATTTTTCTTGGTTCCTCAGGTGTTTTGCATGTTAAAGTCTTAAAGGTAGTCTTAAGTTGGGCATTACAAAAAGGAATCACCGCCTTTCATAACTGTTTCAGTTTGGCGTTCTTCAATGGTGAGGAGGTCATGATGCTTGAACCACTGGATGGGAAGGTTTGTGATATCTCGAAGGGTCATCAAATTTGGTTTTTCTGTTTAGTCTGCATTCCACATGGACTTTCCTTCAGCACTTCACTCTGACGCACCACTCTGAAAGAAGAGATGTTGCACACCCGCTAACGCTAGAAATGGTTCTGTTTGCATCTCAGCTTGATGGCGAACATGCACTCTATCCATTGAGCGAATCTAAGGCTCACTCCATCCTCCATTTTGGTGGTAAGGACCGGAAAGTGACCGTGTTTGTGTTATTGAAGTTGCAATTGTCTTGTGATGGTTTTTTTTATTTTTGCAAGCCTAGGAAATCTTTTCAGTGTTTCCATTCGTTTAACATCATTCACTTTGTCAGGTGCCAAGGAAAACACACCAGCCCAATAAGAGTGGCAACCTGAAGAGGGATATCCAAAACATTTTTCCTTTCATTGCCCACTTCACCATAGGTCACTTTACCATTAGAAGGTAACTTTACCTGGCTTTGTCAACCGCACTGCTATGGCTTTATCCCCTGCCGTTCAGCTACGGATCATGATGGAATGCAAGACTTGAAAATGAAGAAGATCATTGATCAGCTCCATCTGAAAAGGGTTAGTGTAACCGTTTGCCCAAGATTTCTGATTACTTTTGCACCTTGATTTATGCACCTGCCGGGCTGGCTGTGAGGTGTCTAGTCTGATGCATATTTAATTGTAGAAGTAATCTAGAAATCTTTCTGAGTTGAGCACGCTATAGAATTATGAAAAGCCCGCACAAGTGTATCGCAAATTTAAACAGCCCATGTGTGCCAATTTCCTCACAGATGATATAAGCTCCTTAGAAATCCTCAAATAGCCTTCCGGTACGACGACATAAAGCAAAGCCACAGGCTTGGGCAGGGTGTGATTGCAATTGTTGAAACTTGACTGATACAATTTTAGGGAAATCTGCTGAAGGTACTTCATTTGTACTTCGTGGTTCAGCTCATCTTGGGCTCTCAAAACACCGTGTTGTTTCTTTTCGTGGGTGAAGAACAAATGCATGAACATGGGCTGAGTGGCCAATCCGTCCTTGTCCCTGAGGCCAGCTTTCCCCAACCTTCCATAACTTCAGCCCAGTCGGGGCAGATTAATGCGCTGTTTTCCAGAATATCTAGAGCAGTTGGCTCAGTCATCAGCTCTAGAAGATTGGGGTGCCACAGAATTAAGGAGCTGAGCAAGAAGATGGAAAGACAGCAATACGCATCGACATTGTGGCGCCCGCACTTGACAGCAGTTCAGTCCAGCAACTGTGCTTCGGTTCAGTGCAGGTCAACACCTGCTGCAGGCACGCAGCTTAACAGCATGATATGGGAGAGAAAAAGTACGCTCTTCCCTTCTTCTCCAGTCACTGCTTATCGATTTCTTTGGGGTAAGGTTCCTTCAACTCCTTCGAAGAAGGCTGATTGAGTGTTTGCGGGAGGAGAATGCAAGGATACTACAAGATCTTGGCAAGCAATGCAAGTAGGTATCGGAAGTGTCAGTATGAGAAATAGGGGTTGGTCAATGAACGGTACATGTATTTCCTCGGTGTCACTAGATTACGAGCGTCGATGGTTGAGCCGTACCTTCCTTTCCTGTTTGTGTCATTTTAGAGGAACTGCTAGAGAACCATTGAGCCGCTCATCGTCCTCAGTATTTCGTGCCCCAGACCTCTCTCCGGCGCGAGCATGCAGGGTCGCCGATGACGAGGGGTGCTGGGGCCTGCGCATTTCAGAGTTTGAATACATCCGAAAATTCCCAGTAACTGCCTGTTCGGAAGTCCAGCCTATACTTGAAAGCATCAAATTACAGCGCATTATCAGCATCTATGCGTCTGGTTATTCTAGTACTGAGCGATTTGAACTCCTGAACACATCAAAGCTCCAGAGTACGTCGCATTCTCAGCGTTTGAATACGTCTGAATACGTATGAAAAAAAGGGCAAGTTCTCAATGGCCTGATCAATTTTGAAAACATCGAAAACTCAAACATACTCTGGCGTATTCTGAAGAGACAAACTGAAACGTATTCAGGACATAGTCAGCATGAAAAATCAGGAAATACTCCGTAAAACTCTGTAGCGGAATACGCTCGAAAATACGCAATTTTCAGTACGCAGCAAGTACTCTGATCAGAGTATTAGCCCCGATTTTGCTGTATTTACGAATAGTACACATTCCGCGTTTGCAAGAGCGATCTTGAAAGGCCAGCATTACAGTGCAGCTCACATGCCCAAGCGCAAGACCCAGCGGTGTCCTGTCCGGGTTGAGAAGTAGGCAAGAGGGAGAGAGGCCAACTTCTCGAACACGCCAGTGGCACAGGAAAGGCGAGCTTACGCTCTCGTGAGGACAAACATAATAATCAGATTGAATTACTATTTCCCGAGGACATCAGAGAGAGAGAGGGAGAGAGAGAAAGAGAAAGAACGAAAGGTAAATACTATGGGCGAACAGGGAGCCTCTCGTTCACGTACCTGGGAGCCTGATTCTATCTGATTATTACTGCGCTGAGACATGTTTCTCTGAGGCATTGAATCGATTGAGCAGCTGACTGTTCTAGAGATTGTACGTAAAAACGCAGGATGCCATTTGTTACCGGTAGAAGTTTCGCCACAGCTTTGACAAGGGTCAAACTGTGGTGAATAGGCTAGTATCGGTTTTGCAAGGTTTCAAAGCTTGAGCGGAACAGTAGCGATCGAACAGCTGGTGGGTGGGTTGAAGAGTTGGAAAGGAAATCAAATTAAAATGTAATGAGCAAAATAATGAATTTTAATAAAAATCAAAATATAAATGAAATAATGAAAATTAAAATAAATAAAGAAGCGAAATGAAGTCTCTCTCAGCTCCCGCGAAGGTGAGAGAGAGAGAGAGAGTAGGAATGAAAGAAAAACACTTCCCCTGTATGAGAGGGTAAAGCTCTCCTTCCTTTAATAAATATATCACTTAGTTTACCAAAGACTACTTCGGGAAAACTCAATTCGCGCAAGACTGCTCGAAAAGCACGCCCACGCAAGATACTGCAGCAACAAGATGGCTTGGGGCGAGCACAGGAAGAAACATCCAGGGAAGCAAAATGCTATGGAACAGGTATTTTCAGCTCGAATATTTAGCGATACAGATAAAGTGCAACGGGACAGCAAGCAATGTACGCGAAGCTATCGAAATCCGTGAGACAAAACCAATGGTCAATAGAAACAAAGTTTGGCGACTAGATTGATTAGTCTTTTCACTTCAGTGTAGTCATGCCACGTACAAATCATCATCTTAGTTACTCCTTTCCCGTCTCAGCTACATGTCTAAGTTACAATTCATTCTTTCTTGTTGGTTGTTGGATGGATGGAGGGCAGACTAGTACTGGCCCACAACGTCTCCACAGTCCACTCAAAACCTGGCCAATCTGAAACTAGAATAAAGATCAGTAAAAACAAGAAAAGCGAACCAATAAGAAATGATCAAGCGTAAAATTGCTTCGATAGCTGAGCCATTTTAGCATTATTAACCTTGTTTCTTGATTGCTCTCTTCTGTCCTCTGCAGAGGAGAAGACAGACAAGTCAAGCCAGCACTCGTTATGTTGAGCTATTGCTTGTTGTCGACAACAGGATGGTAAGTTTTACACTAAACTTTGTATAGAATTTGTTCAAGAAATGCCATGTCGTTAAGAAAGGACCAATTTTCCATAATTAACGGAACAACCACGTGGCTTGTTAAATATCACTGTTTGGAACCTATCTAACATCCTTGTTCGATTTGGATTGTTGGCACATGTTTAACAATAATAATCGCAAGCTCTACTCTACGAAAAAGGCAGTTTGGAGGATTCTTGTCTTGCAGAAAAATTTCAGTTTAATCTGTACTTGCAATCTTACACGGACTTTCCTTCGTGTGAGAAAACTCATAAAGACCCCACATTTACGGCTTCGAATTCTTAGGCGGAACCAAAAACCAAAAATGTTTCTTGTTTCCTCTCGTCCGACCGACCAACATTTTTACAACTTTCGAAATTTTTTTCGTTTCAACTTTTTCTAGACATCAACGTCTGCTTCCTAAACGTGTGCATTCATGACAGCTATGGATACGCGCGGAAGCTGCCTGAGGTGTACGAGCTAGTCTGGCTAACGCGCTTTGATGTGTTGCAAGCCCTGTACGCTAGTACACTGCTGCAATCCGGAAACAAAGTGTGACCACTCGCGCTGTTACCACTTGATCTTCTGGTATTTGACAGAAGTTGGCCATTTTGACCGGAGCTACGTGAGCCAGCAAGCCTTGGCAGATTACACGGTGCTGCTCCTAGTATGCAAGGCAGCTGCCTGCAGAGCCAAGGAAGCCGTAGTGAGGCAACAGCGAAGTGCAGCCAAGAAAAAGAATTAACCAAGACACAGACAGATAGGGGGTCAGGAAAGAGAGAGAAAGAGAGCGAAAAAGAGAGAAAGGGAGAGAGACAGAGAAAGAGAGAGAGAGAGAGAGATAGAGAGCGAGGCAGACAGACGGACACAGAGAAGGAGACACTGTACACACGCACAGCCAAAGAGAGAGGGGGAGGGG
Source organism: Clathrina lutea (assembly GCA_028571005.1). Taxonomy (NCBI): domain Eukaryota; kingdom Metazoa; phylum Porifera; class Calcarea; order Clathrinida; family Clathrinidae; genus Clathrina; species Clathrina lutea. Next base: position 6,777 of record JAOWAR010151777.1, read on the forward strand.
TAGGGGTAGAGTGGCAGAGGGAGAAAGAAAGGTGGTCTAGAGCGTTTTTCCTGCTGTCCGTTGATTGCTGTTTGCCATCACTTTCAACCTGTACATTGCAGACCTGTCTCTGCGTCATTTTTCCAAGTTCTCTGTTTCAAGACACGCAAAGGGCGGTGTTCATCCCGCTGTACAATGTCTGAGTTTGGGGACTTGGGGACAACCGGGTGCTGTTGTGCAACTGTAAATGGGGAGGCTGACAAGAAGCAAGTCTAAAATATTTTTGCCCAAAAAAGAATTATTTTCTGATCGGCCGACCCATATATTTTTTCCTTACCGAGGAAACATATTTTTACGGCCTTATGAAGAGTTCTTTTTCACTTTTCGTCATAGTTCACTTCCTCCCAGTTCAATTCAAGCGTTGCAGACGTCACGGCATTTTTTCTCAACGTGGTAAACTTCGTGGATATGGTACGACATTAAATTCTCGTGTTTTCCTTTATTTCTGTAATCTTTAAAGTCCTGCTCAGCACAAGCACAAGTAGTGAGAAATGTTCATGCTTATAGGAGAATTTCCTAACTTACAGAGTATTTCCAAAGAATAGATGAGTACCCTATCGTAAAGTATATCAGATGCTTTCCCTTTTCTTTTCTGCCATCGCTGAATGAACGATACTGATAAGAGGATACCTGGAGACAGACTAGCCGTAATGGTGTGCTTGGCAGTGATGGGCTTGATATCTCTAAATTGAAAGCCATGGCAACATGGCACCCCTCAAAGCAGGGCTTGCTTTCCTCTTCTAAAGGAACTGTTGTTTTTCTTTCTCTCTCTATGTACCCTCTGACCGAGATTAAACCCTCTTCTATGGGTTAGCTCTCACGAGCAGAAATCAGAATGGAGATGCCCATAATAAGGTCATGTCCTCGCCCTGTCCTCTTGCAGGTCTATCGAACCATAAACATGCAAGTCGCCTTCAGCGGTCTGATAATCTGGAATACTGCAGATCAGATAGTGGTTTCAGAAACGCCTCACACGACATGGGAAAATTTTAACGCTTACTATCACCTGGTCGTACACGCAGACAATCCCACAACCATTAATTTGTATGACCACGCAGCGCTTGTTACGTAAGTTGTGTCTAGCTAGATAATCTGCATGAGTAATCTATAATGACATTCAACACTGATTTAGATTTTTAATTGAAGGTGAAACAATGGTTTCCTCAAGCTAAGCAAGGGACATGGGAGGCATTGTTCACATTTAGAGCTTTAAGTTGGCAGCATTTGACAGAGATGCTACCAAAGGATTTCAGCTGTGTGTCGCACGCTCACAATGTTGAATTTCTGGTGGACACAAGTCCTGAGTTTGTGCTGAAGTGAAGAGTTTAGTTTTGTTTTTGTCATCTTCTGCTTCTAACTTTTTTTGGTTAGTGGAATCGACTTCAATAGCTCCCTCATCGGCCTTGCAAGAATAGGGGTAATCTGTACGCCACTGTCGACCTCCATTAATCAGGTGAGCTCTTTGAACACTCCCTCCCGCTGTAAGACGTCACGCAATACTTAGAGAATACCTAGTGCTGTTACTTTGTGTTACTTGACCCTATCCAAACCAGGTTTTTTGAAGCTCCTGGAAATCCAAGCGAGGGCATAATGTGGCCTCCGTCAAGAAGCATGTTTCCATTGCCAAACGCCTTGATCCTGGATTTTCTTTTCTAAAACCTTGACCGAAACATATCATCTGAACAAAAATTCTTGTGATAACGGACGAAATGATTTAAGTAGGAGTCACATATCTTGGAAATGATAACATATGTGTTACAGTACAGGTGAGAGTTGGTATTTTAATCTTGTCAATCCAAGTAAAAGGCTATTAGGGCAGAGGTCCGTTTTCAGGAGAGTTAACAAGTATTGGACAGAATCACAGTGTCTAAGACGGTGGCGAGAATTTCCCAATCTGACGCAATTTTTGCAATAAATGGCTACATGGCAATGAAGGTCACACAACCAGCATTGAAAAAGGAGAACTTAATTCTCAAATCAAAATTACGTAAGGAAACTCCTGAAACGATAGCCTTTAGAAATAGCAACGTAGGCAGATAGTCAAGGAAGTTTGGTGAGCTGGAAACAATGCGTACCTCCTGGCCTGGACAGGGTTCAGGTGTCAGACCAAACAAGATCAGGGCTTTGTATTGCCGTGGGTTACACCATGAGGAGAGAAAAATCTGCAACGTTTCTTTTCCGTAACTTACTGACAAACATCGCTACTTAATTGTCTTGACTTAAATCTCATTTTATGCCAGAGGGACATTGACCTGCTTGTACTTTTAGCTTCAGCGAAGGATCGGGTTTGAGCTTCAGCGAAGGATAGGGTTTGTCTCCTGCTAGAAGCAGAGTACCTACAGGAACTGAACCACTAGTGATGCTGCTACTATTCAAATCTGAAAGGCTGGTCAAACCTTTAACCAAAAAATTACCAAGAAATCTAGAAAAACCAATAATCCACGGAATCCTTTAACCCCAAGGTAAGTGAGGCTAACCCAACTGAAGAACCTCTAACCCAATGAATCTGAAACAAGAAAGAAGAAGAAAGAAAGCAGGTGGAGACTCATGGGGGAAAAGGAAAGACCTACCACAGGACTTAAACCCGGGACCGCTATCTTGGAAATCCGTCGCTCTAACTTTCCGAGCCGCACTGTCATGACATGAGAAACCACGCTCTATTATCAGATAAACATGCTCATCCAACCCTCAAGTCCTCAACCAAGCAGGCTATCATGTGAGGGCCAGCCAAGCTGTTGTAACCTTACACCTTACACCAGTGTGGAATCAGATTGGACGTGGGGCAAAGCACATGCTTCCTGCTCAGAGCTCATATTTCCAGGCTACAGTCTCTGAACCGGCACACTTTATACAGTTTCACGAGGCAACCATAACGTCGAATACAAATAGTGAAATTTAGGATGTATTCTACGGTAGGGAGGTTTTACATTCTGAAATTTGGAAATGGAACTGGGACCGGGGATGGGTTGCGAAAGAAATTTGGAAGAGCGCTCATCTTCGGTCAAAGGGGACGGAGTGTGGCCAACTTTCAAAAAGACTTTTTCGGAACTGCACTGCACTGTTTTCGGTTGTCTTGATCTGTACTTGTCCTGTTCAGTTCCTTCGCTACGTACCTTGAGGAGCTCCTCTCACTTCCCTTCCTTTTCCTGCTCCTCATCTGCTCTCTCTTTCCCTTCCTCTTGCTCATTGGCTACCACCACAACTCGGTCCACTGCGTTGGCGGCCCCTGGACCAACACCTCCACAAGGGATTCCGGAAGCAGATATGCTTCAACCTTTAGAGAGACCTCATGCTCCTGCGCTGTTTTCAGTCATCTTGATCTGTGCTTGTCCTATTCAGTTTCTTCGCTACGAACCTTGAGGAGCTCCTCTCACTTCCCTTTCTTTTCCTGCTCCTCATCTACTCTCTCTTTCCCTTCCTCTTGCTCATCGGCTACCACCACAATTCGGTCCACTTCGCCGACTGCCCTGAGAACAACAACTCCACAAGGGATTCCGGAAGCAGCTATGCTTCAACCTTTAGGGAGACCTCATGCTACTGCGGCAAGTCAGGTTGCATGAGGTGAACTCTTTCCTGAAAGGAAGCCTGGACCTGCACGAGGGGGCCACTGAGCTCTTGCAGTTTTTCTCCGACCAAATTCGCCGGCATCATCAGGAACGCTGTCCTGTGGCCAGTGAATCGGGGAGATAGCTCGAGCGGCAGAGTTTTCGACTTGGCCTCTAACCAGTTGCGTTTGATTCCCGGTTTGCCAATAGTTTTATATTGTGCTCTTTTCATTCTTTCGCACCCAGAGCAACACGCACAACTGATCCTGATTTTCCACAACACGGCGAGCCAATCTCGAGCTGGTAAAAGTAGGTCGAGAGTTAAAAGAGACTTAGACTTTAGGTGTAGAGAGAGACAGAAAGAGAACCCAGGATTGGATTGTCTGCCACACCCACCAAGGTAAGCACGGAGATCGTGTAAAAAAGCCGACGAGCCCTGCTTTCACGGTCCCTACTTTCAGAATGCAAACGTGAAATTCAGTTTCTGGTTCCCAAGCGAAAATTCCATCCATGCTCTACTCCAGTCTGTTACGCCCATTTCCGAAATTCAGCTTGCAAAACGTCCCTAGTCTTTTGGCTCCTCCTTAGGGTGTTTTGATCATGCTGGATAGTCTGTAATGGTCTGTATTTAACAAGATTGCATGTTGTCCCCTATAATCCATGCACCCGCATGTTCTATAGTCTCGTGGTCATGCTGGATATCAAGGTCATGCTCGATACTGTAATCGCAACGACTCTTCAGCTGCAGTTGTACTCCATCAGCTCTTATTCTATCTTCGGCTATTCCTACTCAACCGACCCCTCACCCTTTCTGCTTAATTATGTCTTCTTCTTCGACCTGCAAATTGTTACTGTACCCTGCCTCCTCC
>JAOWAR010151788.1:0-11227 GCA_028571005.1 Clathrina lutea
AAGGCTTTGACCCACCCACCCACTTACGAAGTCTTTTCGGATTGAAAATATTATCGATAATTACGGACGATCCCTTAATTGGTCAATGTTGCAAGTTCCAGAGCTCTTTCTGGCTACCTTCACAGATTTGCTCATCATGCGTTGGAAGCTCTGACATCAGGAAGTTGCATTAACATTTCAACTCACCTTTCCTGGCAGCAAAAAAAGATCGCCTTTGAACTGTGGCCTTCAAACTGTTAGAAAACTGGCTAACATCTGCTGATGACAGGCAGATTGAGAGAAAGAGAAAGACTTGTATGATACAGGGATAGCTAAACAATACATTAATGACATCACACAGGGATAGCTAAACAATACATTAAGGACATCACATAGCACGGCTAGCTAAACAATACATTAATGACATCGCACAGGGAGGGATCGCTAAACCAAAAAAAATCCCACAGGGATAGCTAAACTATACATTAATGACTTTACACAGGGATACCTAAGCTATACATTAATGACATCACTCAAGGATAGCTACATTAATTAATGAGTCATAATGACATCACACAGGGATAACTAAGAAATACATTAATGACGTCATACAGGGCCATAGACCGCCTGCTCCCGACTTTTGGGCCAATTAGCGGATAATTTCTGTGAAAAACTCCTGTGAAAACTCCTCCCCACTGATTGGCTCTCTGTTCTGAACGTTGATGTCATCACGAAAATCAATAAATCTCGCGCTCAAGATCATGTTGACAAAGCATGTGGGATCGACACATGCAACACAATGACATACATGCATGCATGTGTACGGCCGAAGATTTAAGGTGCCAAAATACTGATATCCAAAAGCGAAACTGCGGCCCAAATGTCGGACAAGGCAGCCTAAGGTAACTAAACAATATGCTATTGAGTATGGGGATTCATATTAGCTATGCTGGCAAACTTAACAGACTAATGGAGCAGACGCAACTATGTGGAGAATTTGAGAAGAAAGGTTGAAATCTGCGAAGGAAGTTCTTAATATCAGTCAATAATATGGCAGATAATTTCATTAAGTGAACACGCCTTTTGCAAAAGCAACAGTCCCAAAGAGTTGCTCTTTCCTGATCAACTGTTAATGGCCTTTCATTTACAAAGTCAAACTCAAAACCCAAACACACACACACACACAAGCACACACACACACACACACACACACACACACACACACAAACACACACACACACACACACAAACACACACACACAAACACACACACACACAAACACACAAACACACACACACACACATACACAAACACACACACACACAAACACACACACACAAACACACAAAGCACTAATTATCGCTTTTACTGACCTTCTACTAAAATTTCAAATATCCCAAACATCGAGATCTCATAAAACTCAATCGAAAATTTGGTGTACTTTTCTTTTTCAATGTTAAAGCTGGCACAGTTCAGTAAGAGCAATAATGTCTGGGCGTCGCCTTTTGGCTCTAACACTAGAGACATATTAGTACCAGCTCACACCCGGCCACTTACAAGTTCTTACGGTTTTTATCACATACAGCTCCCTTTTGCCAGTGGAGCTCACTTTTGTATGTGTGATGGAAATTTCTCAAACTGAAGACTTTGGCGGTTGGCTAAGTACTTCATTGCTCGCTAACCAACATTGTGATGTCTTTAAGTTCCAGTTACTGCACCTTAATGACCACTTGGGGCGAGTTTTCTAGCCAGTGGACCTTTTAACAGCTACAAAATTCCTTGTAGCATCAGTAGGGGGAATCGGCATGAGATTATGTGTTTTGGCTGTAGTTTCCACCACTAATTAAACACCTTAGTTTTTTTCCTAAAGAAAAAAGACATCGGAGAGGAGCAAAGACTGTAGAGGAAAAATATCATCAAAAAACTTAGCAAGAACACCGGGAAGAAGGCCTAAGAGGAGAAGTGACAAAATGAGATATGAGACTGGTGCAATGTCAACACAAGCTGGCTATCGGGTGAATGTCACTAGTACTGAACATTTCGGGAGGAGAACTTGAGTACTGGGCTTGCCAGCTTTGCATGAGAGAAAGTCACCAACCTGGTAAATGCTCATATCTCTAGTAAAATGCTCTTACCAGCAGTAAAGCCAATTTGTTGAAGTCAGGACAGTGCCGGATGCATTAGGCCTTAGACCAACCAGTGCCAGCTTTCAAAAGTTGGCAGGTGGATGTATTTTAGAAGCTCCCAAATTCCTGATGGTAGTGGTAGGGGGACTTGGCATGAAGTTATCATTAAAAGTTAGTTTCCACTACTAAAAGGAAGATGCCACTTTCTCTTTCCTAAATAAAAATGTCAGAAGCGCGAGAGGAGAGCAGAAAGAGAAAAATCCCCATCGAAAGACTTAAAATAGCCCCGGCCAGAAAGCTGGTAGCTGCTGACCTAACTTGAGGAGTTTGAATATGATTGATACTTGATCTTCAAGCAGTCTCGTCATACACAGGTAACGACGGTTTCTGCCACACTGTTGTGTCCTTCTTCACAGTTTAGTAGGAGGAATCCCTCTCAAACCCTGGGCTGTTATTTCTGTGTTGTTCTGGGACTGACGCTTTGACTTCGCAGAGAAACAAAATCGTAAATAGAATAGAAAAGCGTTAATTCCCAAATTAAAACACTCATGCTTGACCCCAGCCTGCAAGGCTCGTCCAACGATGAGACATCTGGATGTCCTTGTCTCGGCTCAAACTTGCTTTTGACTGGGAAGGAATGCAAAAAAAAATCAGTAACATTCAGCAACAACATTCAGTAACATTCAGCAACGACATTCAGTAACATTCAGCAACAACATTCAGTAACATTCAGCAACAACATTCAGTAACATTCAGCATTACCTGAATTGACATCAGCTGTAAAAACAGAAACTACCGCGTGTCAAGAGAAGACAGATTTAACGTCCTACTGCTAGAGTCGATTTCTATCTTTGTCAGCTCTGTGTCTGTGTGAATAAAAGTTTTAGCTGTCAAGCATGAGGGTAAAGAATAAAAAAAAATAGGTCTTCCCAACTAAAGGCGACTTTTAAAGAAATGTGACGAGAAAGAATGAGAAGAGCAGGAAAGGACACGTGTAGCCTGAGGGTTTGAACCGGCGGCGCCATCACCGTAGCACAGCCGGATTGCCATGCAGAGCAGTTCCGATCGTGGCATTCTCAGGGCTAGGTGATGGTGCCACATGTTTGATCCGTCCCTGTCCACTTTTCTGAAAATTCTCTTCTCAGTCATTCAAAATATGGATTTTCAGTAGCACAATTCCAGTGTCTCAGCTGCTCAACATATTTCCCCAAGCCAGCGATTAATGACTTGACCATATCAAGTTTTCTGATTGTCAGTCAGTCATAGTTCATGTCAGTGTCCATTCATTCAGCGCTATGCTCTGCACTCTGCAGCACACGAGAGTTTAGGGTGAATGGAACTTACAAACCTGTAGTGCCACCTGATTACATTATTAGGTGGGCATTATTGTCCGGAGGATTGCTTGGTGTCCGGGATCTTGCAGCAGAACGAGAGGTGATCGGTTGGCAAATTAGTTTGAAGAAAATTCCATAAAGCTCATACTACGTGCCTAGACCGGGACTCAAACCTGCGGCACCAAATCACCTAGCAGACGAGAATCACCAGACTATCCGCTTCGCCATCACATCACCCTCAAAAAAGGATGGGCAATGGCGCAGTTTCTAGGTCAGGCTATCTCGTCCGCACGGGAGTCCACGGTCGGGAAGATGGAATCTAATAGTGACTGAGAGCCGGACAGTTAGAACGTACAACATGATTCGAACTGACCGGCCCCTGGTCTCGTCTGCTAGGTGATTTGGTGCCGCAGGTTTGAGTCCCTGTCTACGGTCTAGGCACGGAGTATGAGCTTTATGAAATTTTCTTCGAATGTTTTTCTCCGTGCAGTCACATCACCACTTCTTTCGAAGTTCTCCAAATTAGTTTGAGCGTGCATGCCTCTGCGAGTGCATGTGTGCTCGCGTGCGTGCGTGCGTGCGTGCGTGCGGGCTGGGGCACCCGCACATGCCGATGTGCTGCTGTGCTCACCATCAGCACAAAATGTACTGTATTGGCACACTCTACAGATTAGGAGCCACCAGCAGCAGATGGAGGAGGTAATAGATGCTCGGTTAAAACCACTGCGCCGGTGGCAATGTTCGTCTCTGTTAACTTTCACAGTGCATCTCTCTACTTTATGTTGTGTGCATGTACAGTCCAGCATACGCGCAGACTGCCACAACATTTCACACGTGAGAGTTCTGCCCCAAACAAAAAAGAAACCGAGGTGATGGGGTACCACTAAAAGATGGGGGAGGGATCATTAGTAGTTAGACTCATTACCCCCTTGGTCCCCGAATCCGCTATTGGTGGAGTTGTGCTGGGATGATCAGATGATGACCAGAGAACTTGCCAGTAATTGATGCAATGCAATGGCACCAATAAGCTCTGTCTCCAGGCTAACAACAATATCAGGCAGAGAGTGTATAACCAGACAACAAACAAACAAACAAACAAACAACAAAAAACAGGAGCTCACTCACTAGTTTTCGTTCACAACAGATACTAACAATTTAAACTAACAGTTGATTTTGGAGCAAAGGGTAAGATTGGTGTAGGCTGGGTACAGCCGCAGAAGCAGAAGTAAATCAGCCATGAACATGATAGTATATTCAGAGCGGCTCTGAATGTGTTACTCACGGTGGCTGATTTACTTTCTACGCTTCAAAGCCGTTGGGTTACCAACACTTGATGTTGGTAGGTAGGTGAAAACGAGACCAACCGTTCAGAGCAAGAAACAGCACTTTAGCCTTTTCAGTACCACTACCAGGGAGGAGCACCTCACGGAGGTGTTTTCAAGGTACACCTTAGTAAGGAAACTTGAGGTGTTTTCTCATTGATCTTGGGACCCCCAAAACAGTGACCAGAGGCTCGGCAGAGAGCTGAGTTTGGGGAAAGAAGTGTTTTCCTGTAGTGATTTGGTTGAGGTGTCGGTCTCAGTAGCTCAGCGGTAAGAGCGTCGGAGCGCAAATCCGAGGCCGTGGGTTGAAGCCCCACCTGAGGCCAATGATTTTTTCTTCGTCACTGTATCTGTCTCTCTGCCTCGGGCGTACAACGTGTCTCATTCTTAATCTTTCCCGCGCGTTAACTCTTGTATTATAATGTCTGGCCAGTTCCGATTGTGGGTTCGTGGCCAGTACCATGCAGTACAGGCCAGTACTACAGCTGTAGCCGAAATAATAAAATTGAATCGGCCAATGCGAATATCATGTTGATATCAGCTTTTCGAAAACTCAGGCGGAAGATCTTGCACACTGGCAGAAACGATCTCACACAAGATCACGTATGCATCAGGAACATGTCATGTAGACAAGCGGAGAGCACAGTAATCCTGCTCCTTTCGCTCGGCAGGACAGGACGTTGCCACAACGGCAGAAGACAGAATTTGGGACCGGAGGGCAGCTATCATCTTTCTGGCTGCCTTTTTGTTTGCTTAATCGTTTTTCCCGAGTGTGTACGTAGCTAGATCTACGTGTTCTTTCGGAGTAACGCAGGTAACCGAACTGCGATCGAGCGACTGCTGAGCCTCGGAGCTGATATTCATGACTATGAAGCTCGCTATACACGCTTGCGGACGTTTTGGCGCTCCGGGACGTCAGCGATTGGGGTGGCTGGCTGTCGGTGTGCTGGGATTGATTACACTCCTTGCTCGAGGAGGAACTGCCGCTGATCCTGAGGAAAGCATGAACGCAGTAGGTGCCCATCGCTTTAACACCCACACTGCGGGTCTCGTGCAGGATCAGTGTTACCTAACGGGTGAACAGTTGGAATGTTGCAGTATATGATGAAAATGAATACCGATAACACAGGAGCACCTCATGGAAGTGTTTTCCCTAGCCGGGAGGTGTTTTCAAAGGTACACCTCAGGTAGGAAACTTGAGGTCTTTTCTTGATTTTGGGATACACCAAAAAGTGACCAGAAAGTAGACCAGTTAGGAGAAAGGGGTACTTCCCTGTGGTGAGTGGCGATCGAGTGAAAAACTAGGTTATCAGAAGGGAGAGCGGTGAGGAAAAAATTCGTTTTCCTGAAGTGAGTGCCGATCGAGTTAAAAAAACGTCACTGAAGAGACGATCAGTTACGAAAAGGAGGTGTTTTCCCAACTTTGCTGCCAGTTAGGAAAAAAAACACCTTTCTTGTATGTTGTATCCCGAAGAGCTCTTGATCACGTAACTCAGAAAGGAAAGTAAAAAAAAGCAATAACAAGAGCAATAACAACAACAACAACAACAACAACAACAACAACAACAACAACGGCCTGGTGCGAAATTGTAAAACAAGGATTTTAAGCTTGAGCAGACTCCCTTTTGTCTCTGCATTCTTCTTCCTATTTTTTTTTTTTTAGCCAGTATTCTGAGAGGAAGAGTTTTTTTGTGCATGCTTGTCAGAGTGCTTTTAAAGTTCAACAAGTAGATTGAAGTGGTGTGAAACCTTTCCATCACAAATGATGAATGCTTTCTGGAAAAGAGAGCCATATGATAGATAGGGCAAACATTAGAACAGGGGCCCGGGGTTGGCGATTATGCAAGCTACACAAGTTTGTCTAAACTGAACACTTTACATGACAGGATTCCAGTTGGAAACCTTGGTGGAAAGAGCAAGGCATTGTCATCACTGCTGTTGGACCCGGATTCCCCATCTTCATCTTCTTCGTCTTCTTTCTCCTCTTGCTCCTCTTAATCATCATCATTATCCACCTTGTTGTGACGATTTCTCCGCCCAGTCAAGTTCAAAGAGCCTTTTGCTCTTGTTTGCTTGCCTTCCTTCCCGTGTTTCCTGCTAGCTACCCGGAGAGTGCAGGAGACTGCTTAATAGAATAGAAGGTGCTCTGACTAGAGACGGATCCTTTTTCTTGGCAGGATTTGGACATACAGTAAAATTATACTGCCAGCGAAGCCTGGTGTTGGCCAAGTTGGGTCGTTTTCCATGATTTGGTGCGGGTTCAGCACTTTTACTGGCTGTAGGGATCTGTGTAACTGTTTGACTGACGTGGTCTCAAACGACTTGGCTTTACTCACTCCAGAAGTTGCAGTTTTGCTGAAGCTGCTGGACTCTCCCCTGATCCGTCGTCTTCCTACAAGGCAATTCCTTGCGCTCTTGAAGCAGAGGAAGTCTTCTTGGCGTTATTTCAACGACTTTTAACGGCTGCTTCCACCTTGCCTTCCTGACCGGTGCATGCCAGTTATCTTAAACTAACACGTTCTGGACCAGCCGTTTGGCTGCGTTGACTGAGTGAAGCAAAAGTCTTGATCACATGGCAAAAATGTGTGGCCAGGTACTTGGAACTTGTCGGAAACCTTTGGTAAACTATTGAGGCAAGCAAGGGCAGTAGCAACAACATTGTGAAGTTCTTATTCTGCCCACCACAGGATCTCGAGTCAATGAAGAGTATGAGCTCGCCCATGTTCCATCCATTTCCTCCACCCATTTTCTTAGCTCTTCAATGTAGGTAGTAATGCAGGCTACGATCTCATCTGATCCTCTCCCGGTCATGTCCTCTGACCCGGTCATATCTTCCTACCCGGTCATGTCCTCTGACCCAGTCATGTCCTTTGACCGGTCATGTCCTCTGACCACATGAACATTGTTGCTTCATCATTAGCAACATTGCGCACGCAAAACTTGCAAGTATAGCCTGACTTTTGTAGAAAACAACAAGGTAAGGTGTTGGCAATGCTTGCTGTAAGTCAAAGCATAAACAGACAACAATTGGGTCACTCTTGCTCTTGCCGTGTCCTCTTTGGGCTGATTGTACTCTCGCCGGCTGAGCCCCTGTAGCAAGGTCTCAGGCTGCGTCTTGTTGCCTTCATTAGTCGCTGCATTTATCTGCATGCCGAGCTTGCCGCACGTGTCACGGATGTCGCTCTTTTGGCTTGCAGAACCTCAGGGTGTACTCTTCATTGAAGATTGACCGGTAAAATAACTCCTTCACGGGAGTCTCAGAGCCGTCTTCCTTGCGCTTCTTGATATAGAGTTGTTACATCTTGCAGATGTTCAAGTAACCAGATGGGTAGGGGGTTTCATGTTGCTGTCCCTGCTGTAATGGCAGAAGTTGTGAGGGGAACTCTCAATATGCTCTCTTACTTCCTGACGGCTCTCACTGAACACCCTCTGTGAGGTTGCCTTTCCTCTTTGACCTGTCGGAGGTATCCCATTTTCCACCAGGCTCTTCTCCGTGGGCCGTGCAATGCAACCATCTGAAAGGCTGAAGGTTGCCTCAAAAGTGACCTGGCATACTCAAAGCGGCCTGGTGCATGTGTTTCCGCCGGGCCTTGTTCACAAAATACAAGAAGAATGGTCTCCCTGGTTTTCTTTCGATCACTTCCGATCACTTCCGACTGATGTTTTCACCCTGGCAACATCACTTCGCTCTACTGAGGACACAATAAATGCCTGCTGCAAGTCGTGACTCTGCCAGCAGAGCATAGAACTGTCTGTGCAGATCAGCTTGATTGTCAGGTGAGAGTCGATAGCTACAGCTGTGCTTGCAGCTTGCCAAACAGCCAGGCTTGGCTTTTTTCACAGGCATGCTTCTGGTGCTCCCACTGCTTCTCAAATGCTGTGGCCAGCTACTTCCTCTTCTGTTTTATCCAAGCTGAAGGATTCCTCTTCCGCTTCTTGGTTGGCCTCCTCATTTCAGGGACCTTGACATTGCACAGAATCCTTCAAGAGCAGGAGCCTTTTGCAGACAACTTTTTTTCTAAACAGAGCCAAACCAAAACCTATGTATGACAGAGTGAAACTGAAAGGACCTATTGTGGCATCAACAAATGTGTGCTGGGCATGTGGTGGCCATGTTCATGTTGTTACGCTACCGGAAACAATGCACACCTGACATAGATATACCATTTATGTTTCAACTTCTTTTGATTGTCTCAGGCCCAAAGTAGCATATCGGATACCAGATGTGCCACTTTCGACTAAAACTTATTTCCATCGCCTTCAAATCCAAAGAAGCATTTTATCAAACCTCTGGAATGCAAGGGCCTGTAGAATTATCCCTTTGTGCCGAGATTAACACACCCAGTGGTGTCAAAATGGCATATTAACAAAACTTTACTCTTTCAGGTATGCCGTTTTGGTTTTTACCCTTTGTTTCATGTGTCCTCTCTAATGCCATAATATACCGTGACCCTTGGGATGTAAGGTCATGGCCCCTGGCATGCATGGGCTCATTTGATATGCTACATCTTCCTTTTGGTATTCTCTCTATTTGGACTCTGTGGACTGCTACAGAGCTGTGGATTGTTATAGGGCACTAGGGATGTGGATTGCTACAGTACATGCATCATATAGACTGTACCAGGGCATAAGTTAATTGGAAAACAGCCAGAAGGTTGTTTTCTCTCAAGTGCCAGCAGCACCTTGCAGTGTGAAACTGCTGGTGACTGCTCAACAAATCTAATCAGTGCGTGATACTTCTTCATGTCTAGATGCAGATAATCCGTTACCATGGGTATCCTGCGGAGGCTTACTGGGCGACCACTGACGATGGGTATATTCTGGGCCTGCAGCGCATCCGATATGGCAGAAACAGCAGTACGTACTGCCTAAAATATTTTATCAGTGAGAGGCAGGAATCACTAATGTGCATTGTTGACCAGTATTACTTTACATCTTATGTTCAGTTCTCTTCATGATAAAGTTCTGCCTGATAAGATTTTCACCCCTGCCTGCTCTCCATGCTCTCCTTTGCAGCTCAGAAAACCAACCGCCCAGTTATCTTCCTTCAGCATGGACTGCTTGGTTCAAGCACGAACTGGATAACGAATCTGCCGAATGAGAGCTTTGCATTCTTGCTGGCAGATGCCGGCTTTGACGTCTGGCTGGGTAACGTCCGTGGAAACACCTATAGCCGAAATCATACAACGCTGAACCCCGACAAAGATAAAGCATTCTGGAGTTTCACGTAAGGCTCGGCTGTGGCACGATGCTGCATGCCTTGCGCAGAGTTTTGGCTGTGACAGTTTGAAGTAAATTTTAGGTCAAAATTGGTCAAGTTTATTTTCCTCTTTCATGTATGTTACGCAGGTAGTCATGTTTTGTAGACTGGCAGGTGTGGTGCTCATCTGCTTTTCTCCTTCAAGTTGTTTATGTTGTGGCCTGAAGTATAGTAAGACTAAGTGCAATAATACTGAAGTTCTAGTGGAAGAACTCAAACTCTGAGTGGCTTATGCACTCAGGGCGCTCCTGTTGAAGAGATCACCTTGTATATCAAATCGCAAGGACAAGCAAGTGCATGCACATACTTCTGTCCTGGCCGTCGAAATCAAGCTTAGCGTAGGACTTCAATTTTGTTGCAACTGGAAAAATGGAACTGATCTTGAACATGTTGGCCCGGCTTTTCATTGTTTTGCAGATGGGATGAAATGGCACGATTTGATCTTCCAGCGATGATCAATAAAGTGCTTGCAGTGGCTGGCCAGTCAAGCTTGTACTATGTTGGTCACTCGCAGGGCACCATGATGGCCTTCTCTGGCTTTGCCATCAACCAAACGCTGGCAAAGAAGGTCAAGGCATTCTTTGCCTTGGCACCAGTGACCACTGTCGGTCACATTGTTGGTGGACTGAAGGTCCTGTCATATGTCTACAAAGAAGTTGCAGTGAGTCTTCAATATCATGTTAATTTTAACTGAGTTAATTTAAGGTCATTTTTAATCCTGCAGTTTCTATGGATACGGAAACTTGGATAAGATGTACTCTGGCCTTCAGAAATTGATTAAAGTACATACTAACCAAGGCAGCAAGTCAAGAGGAATGGATCTGCGTTAACCGTTACTTAAAGTTTCATGCAAAAGCGATCATCGGGCAGTTGAAACTTCAAATAACGGTCAAATCAGATCCATTTCTCTCATCTTGCTATTCCGCCCCACCGTACTTCATGTCGAACACTATGTCAGGACAAGGGCCCTAGGACCTCCGAGTCACTAACCAAGCTAGGTACGTACTATCCATAACAATGATTGAGCAACCTATTTCACCGGAGCCCGCCTCACACCCAACCAAGCACAACACAACCTTCTCGCTCTCTCTCTCTCTCTCTCTCTCTCTCTCTCTCTCTCTCTCTCTCTCTCTCTCTCTCTGCTCTTGGGAAAAAATTTTTTTTTTCTTGGCTAATGTGATACCTTGCGTGATAAGGCACGCTCG
>JAOWAR010151799.1:0-11226 GCA_028571005.1 Clathrina lutea
AGCAACTTTCGTCCCCTCCTTGAGATTGTTCATTTTCATTTTCAGTTCAACCTCCCGAAACCAATGCTTCGTCGCGACATGGAACAGTTGTAGCAAATTTGAAACAATTGGAACATCATGATGAAATTTGGAACCTTTTAATACAATTTGAAACAATTTGATTGCATTGGGAACATCAAAAACACATTTGAAACATCACGATCGCATTTGAAACATCACAATCACATGCGAAACAGTTCGCCAAGTGTTATGTATTGGAACGAAAATTCTTCGTAGATGTGTACACATTGAGATCCGACCACCATGAATGAAACGGGATTCATTCATTGACTCAATCTTCTTTCTCAAGCGAAAATAAACTTTGTGCTTGCAACTGGCAGATTTTTCCTCTTTCAATCTTGCGTTCACATTGACGCACAATCATGCTGAAGAGCGGCCTGGAAACGGAACAGTGGCATTCTCAGATGATAGCTTTCGCCAAAGGCGAATACCAGTTTGGCCATGCGGAACAGCCCGGCCCAAGGACCATTTAGGCGAAGGAGATGGCCAAAATCCAGCGCTGCCCAAGGCATAGCGCCGAGGAAAATGACGTACTTGGCCGTATGATTGAGTGCAACTGCGGGTGGCATGAGGTCAGTGACACGAAGTGTATCTGTCCGTCAAACTTCACAACTTTTAAGGAAACTTTTTGTTCTTTGTGACTCAGATTAAAGGAGACAGCATTTGAATGAGCAGGTCGAGCGATCACAGTGTCTCGTGATCGTGGCAAGGTAATTGCGAACGATTGCCATCCAAACCTTGGTCATTTAAACCATGATTGACAAAGATTTGTGATGATTTTTTCGTGTTTCTCCAAAGGCACCAGCATCATCGTCCTCTTTGATTCTTGAAAAAAAAAGACCAAGCACACCCTGCATTTGTCGAAGCACACACCGGCAGAGAGATCTAGTGAGTGCAGTTTTCCTCTCAATTCTTTGTGTCATTTCACAAGGCTCTTTCCTTGCTTTTTTCTCTGCTTCATTCACATCTTTCATTTATTGTTTTTTTCCTTTCATTTTCAATGATAGTTGAGTAATCCTATCCCCGGATCTTAGTTCTCGGGTCATCCCTTCCGGGAGTTGCTTCCTGCGAGTCCACAAGAACTTTCTCCGGTAGGACCAATTTCACAGCGATCCTTTGACTGTCGGTTCTCTCCTGTCAGGCAGTGTTTTGTGGTTATATGGCTGGGGATTGTCGCTACTCTGGTAAGGACTTGGTTTTCCAGGCAGTTGGCGTTAAGGGAAACACGGGTTGCTTTTCAGTGGTTTGGGCGTCGCTGCAGTGTCAAAACCATCGTGATTGTTGTAGCGCCGGTGCTGTTCTTGGAATTCTAGAAGGCATGTAAATGCTTGATGTAATAATTCCCGCGCACTGGACAGAAGTGTGTTTATCGTCTCTCGCTTCTCTTGCACTGTCTCTCGGCTTGGCTTGATAGCCTGCAATGAAATGAATGCGTCTGCTGGCCTTTTCCAACCGGACGAATCGGAAGCTAAACACGTCCACGTATGCAAATGCCAGGGGAAACACACCAACTCCGAGCGACGCGGACGCGTACAGGTACGCGGGCCGAACACGATCACGGTAACTATCACGATTATTTCAGAAAGAAGAAGAAATGACACGCGAGGAGGGCTCGAACCTGTGGCGCATAATCGGCAAAAATTCTTTCAGCGTTTCTATGTCCATGGTAACTATCACGGTAAACACTCCCCCGAGAATAAATTACATTCGGAAGCAGATGAGAAGCAGGGAAGGTCCAAGCACAGCTAAAAGCAGCAGCGAGAAAGGGAAGCGCATACTCCATACTCCATCAAAAATGTATCGCAGGCGCGTCGGAATGGTTTCACAGGTGTGTAGCCAGGCGTGATGTAGTTCAAGACAATGAACCGCCGCTTGATGTGACAAAACCGCTCCTCCGCTGCTCTCAGCATCTTCCTCCATACATACACCGCTAGCCCCTTTTTTGCACCGCGAGCCCCTTTCAGTTTACTACCAAAATTTCAAGGTACAGGGCTCAAGACATGGAAGACAAGACACTTCCAGAACTAGAAGATTTCATTTATTCGAAAAGGTATCAAAGAGCGGGGAAAATGCGAACAGGCAGTGAGTTTTTTCACCTCAAATGCAGTGTGGTCAAAATGGCTCTAGACATGGCGACCTCCTTTGTATGCAGGGATGCCTGTCAAGGATCACTGTGTTTCAGTTGAAAAAAAATCACAACTGTAAATTTATTATAGCTCAGCTTTTTTGTTTCCCTCTTCGATGCTAGCCTACTCTAGAGGCAGCAACCACGGCCATGGGGTGAACAGAGTCTCCCAGTTCTGCTCCAAGCGTGCCGTTGGCAAAGGCAAAGCTCCCCCATCTTACCCCCTCCTCCTCTCATTCTTTCTGAGCCTGAGACTATCCTTTCACCAGTTATTTTCTTTTCGGCATTCTATTGTCACAGAGACCCAGTCTTACAGACACTCACAGAGACCCAGTCTTACAGACACTCACAGAGACCCAGTCTGACAGAAACTCACAGAGACCCAGTCTGACAGACACTCACAGAGACCCAGTCTTACAGACACTCACAGAGACCCAGCCTGACAGACACTGATGTAGAGTCCCCAGAGCCTAAGACCGACACGGTGAGGATAGTTGTGTACCGGTTTTAGACAGTTCAAAAGTCAGTCCATAAAATGTCTTTTCTCACAGGGGGCGCTGACCATGGTGATTCTTCTTTATCCCAATTATAGTCATAGCAAGCCGCACACAGCAAGAAGAGCATAGCTGTCAGCTGTGAAGCATCTTACCAGCAGTGTTGAACCATTCAGAGTGAAAAGTCCTTGATGGCTGTCAAGCAACGTGTACTTGAAAGTTTGTCGTTTACCGCTGCCTTTGTTGTCAGGGTCTTTCGTTGTCAAATCCCCAACCTTGGTGCCCTTTGCAGAGTTCTCAGCAACCTGTAGTTGTAGCCACGCAAACAAAACCTATTTTCGCAAAAAAATTACACTTGATTTATCTTCATTCATTAAACCAGATAAACCGAGATAGAATGAATGTTTAAAGGTCTCCCGTTCATGATTCAAGTGCCCCTTTTCTAAGAAAAATTGAACACTAATGATATTTGTGTCCGACAATGGATGCATTTCTCTCTAAGGTAAACCGAGCTAACCCTTCTTGCTTGGCACGGCAAAAGCTTTTCATGAACTGATTTCCTGTCTTCCTCAATCTTTGGTCTTACCGTGTCGGGAGTTAGGGTTACTGAAGTCGGCCTTTCATTTTCATCCTTCACGTAAACAACAATTTTCCTTTCAATCCACATGGGCGGTGTTCCTGAGTCGGTGCTTCTGACTGTGACTACAACAGTAGTTTGTGTTTCATAGTCGAGAGGCTTGGCAGTGACCAGAACACTTCCGTTCATTCTGAAGTAACCGTTGCCGTTGTTGGTCAGGGTGTACACGTGTGTCTGTGCAAGATCTTCTTCTATTGTGTCAAAGCCAATAACCTGAACTCCAACCACGTTCTCCAGCACTTCAATTCGTGATTTGTCCGGTACAAGAGTAAGTTTCTGAAGACGAGAGAATTATGACATCGGCACAAATTCTTATTCATTCCAATTCAGCACCAAATTTATCCCAAAATGCCGAAGTAAGACTCTTGTGTAAGTTTTTGATTTAGCCTCAGATGTTCACAGGTACGGTGAAGATTAATGTTTCAGCTCTAACCAACTATTCACTTACCAACGGAGCGTCGTTCACATTGATAATGTTGACCTTGTATGTGGCCGCGAGGAAGAGACTATCTTGGTCTGTTACTCGGATGATGACGGTATGCTGCTTGTTGATTTCGTAGTTAAGCTTATTTTGAAGCAAGAGCTTTCCAGAGCACACTGTCTTTGAGCTCTGGGCAAAGAAAAAGATGGAATATGGTTGAAAAGGGAATATGAACCAAAGAGTGGGATTATTGCCATTTTTAAAGAACCGAAAATGCAAAATTTGCCCAAGGTCAAAGCCACTACCCGTTAAGAGAATCCACTCTTTATATGGCTATCGTGAAATTGAAAACAACAGATGAAACTGCCGAGATGAATTATGATTGGATTTTCATGATAATTGAACTGATTAGGAAGCTCTGTGGAAGGTGTTGGACTGCAGGTCGGGGCAAAGTATGCTAAAATGGTGGTGTTTCCCCTTTCATGTGTTCCGTTTCTACTGCCACCTTTGAAGGCTCCTTTCTGGAGTGTTTCTTCTTGTTGCTGTAAAGTTGATTTGATCTTTTGTTCTTGCTACATTGTTTTGAGCATGTGGCATCCTACTATGGCAATTTTCTAAAGGTGGCTTCATGCCTCCATCTGAGACCACACCTCAAACGTACCGTTGCAAAACAGTTGGCTTGGGAGAGAGCCACAGAGAAGAGATTGTTGGCACTGTCGTCAAGACTAAGCTTTAACTGCTGGTGTGCCTCATTGTCCACAGCTCGTACAATTCCAACACATGCCCCAATGGTTTCATTTTCCAACGCAGATGGATGGTTGACATTGTATGATTTTCCGTCACATGGTAAGACAGATAGGCTGATCGGTGGCTCTTTGACGTTCAGAACTTCAATGGTGATGGTTTCAACCAGCTGTTAGCAGAAACGATGAAAAAGGGCAGAACAAAAACAGAAAAGAAAACAAAATAAATGTTACATTTTCGTCAACATCATGGTGTTTTCACCCATTCCAGCCTATTCCAGTTTTATGTCGTTGAATTATACCACAGAGTAAATGAAAGATTGTATCAGCCTGGAAATATTGGTTCCTTGAGTGTTCTTAACATCCCCAAGTTTACAGTTATGACAAACTGAGGGTTGAAAGTGATCACAGTTTGAATTGAAGTACCACTCGCTGTGAAGTTTTCATTAGAGTAAAATCGAAAGGAAAAGTAAGGAATTTGTGTGAAAATTCCTCAAATTGAGGAAAACACGTTGAAAGTGACCTTCTTCCCATGGAGAAATGTAAGGGAGTGGGTCTGACTTCTTGATTTTGTGAGGAGAAAGGCTGATTTGAGCAATGATGCACCGAAAATCCAGAAAATGTTATGATTTATCATCCCCAGGTCAATTCATTTTCCTCACATGAAAATCTCATCGTGTTTATCAACAAATGATATGCCCCGGGGACAGTGTTCTGACCTTTCTGTTCTCCTGTCCAAACTAAGTTTTTTGAGAGAGACAAAAACTTGTCTTTGTTCAGTCCTTTAAGCAGCTGAAAACGTTGTGCTTCAACAATGACTCGACTGCATGAACAGCTTGTTCCAAAAATCAATGCCATTGAGCCTGCCATGAAAAACACATACCGAGAGTTTTCCATTCTGAACCTTGACCTTAATTTGGTGAGCTTTCTTTGTCTCGTAATCAGCCACCTTAGCCTTCTTCAGTAAACCAGACAATGTGATACTGAACTGTCCATTGTCATTGTCCACCAAGCTGTAGGTGTACGTCTGACCTTTGTCCTCATCATCACAGCGGCACAGTCCGACAGTTGTGTTCAGTTGAGCGTTTTCTTTCACCTTTTTTTTGCGGGAAATATAGTAAAATAAGTTTAGTTAAAATTGGCTGTCTTAGGTGGAATGAGTTAAGCACCAACTGTTGCAAAAAAACAAAAACATCATTTCTTTTAACATGAGCTCAGTCCGCTTAGCCTTACATACGCTTTACCTAAATCAAAAATTCTGGCCTTCAAAATAAGCTTATCCATATGCATATCTGATAGCTCCCAAAAGCTCACACCTTGTTGTTGCTGATTGTCAAGTTGCGAGGAGGGTCATTGGCATCTTTGAGATTTATAGTCAAATTGAAAGTCTTGCTCATGGCTGGCTTTCCACTGTCTGTGACCTTCACCAAGATCGAGAAGCTTTTCCGGGCTTCAAAGTTCAGCTTGCAAAAAGATCCGCCATATTTCACGCAGTTAGTGTTTGAAACTGCAACCTGTTGAGACGGCGAAGAGGCAGGTCAGTTAGCACGATCAAATAAAATTTGAGAGGTAAGATTGCAAAATGGTTATGTGCCTACAGGCCATCCAAAAATACTTGTCTGTACCACATCGTACTGAAACATAACAATCCTATCTCATACCATTAGGCTGTCCTTGGCCACCTTGAAGCGTCCCTGTGCATCAAAAATGAGGTCATACTGGAAGTACTGCCTTTGTTTTGCAACATTGTCCGGATCGGTGCAGCTTAAACTACCGATGAATGTGTCTGCAGGGGAATTCTCCACAACCTAATGGGGAAGAAAATACTATACATCAGGCAATATAAAACGAATGAAAACGTGCATTTCTGACTGCCCTGCCTAGAAAAGGCTGTGTGCCTGAAGATCCTGACAAGAACAGCAAGGCTGGCATTCAGCAGGATTCTGTAATTAAATTTGCTATGATGGGTTTGGCCAGACTGTGGCAACCTTTCTCAGGTATGTGAATAGGTTTTCTCCTAAATCCTGGGCTTTATGCTCTTGAGACTTACGCTTTTAAATGAAATGAAAAGAGAAATAGAGCCGTATAATTGAAGATCATTACTTTTTTTAGCAGCTTAGTGACAATGGATACCCTAGAGATTTTGCGGCTGAAACTCTGAGAAGATCAACAAGGAATCGAAGGCAGAAAGCACCGATACCACTGCATGCACCCATTCTGGACAAGCCGACTGGAACAGTGGTAATTCCCTCCTGCTGACATCAGCGGAAGTGTTCAGGGCGTTGACATAATTAAGAGCCTGCACAGTTTCGAAGGTTAAAGTTTGGCAATTGCAGCTAAGAGCTGAGATCCGTATCTTTGTATCGGTGGGTCAGTCGACTTTGTAGCTGGTCGAACAGAAACGTTATACGTGTTTGAAGTCTTCTGTCTCTGACCGTGATCTGCCTGCAACTGTGATCGCAATGGAGTTTCACATACTTTGAGGCATTGAGCTCGTTTGCTTGCGTCACTCTCCCATAAGTGGGCCTTTAGGCAAATGTTTCACCATCACTGGTGACAGGGACAGCCCGTTGGTTCGAGTGTGGCCTGGCTTTCGCTCGAGGAGAGTAGTGGTGGTTGGTAAAAGGCATTTTCACGTCCTCTGCAGTGTTTGCAAAAGCTCATTCAGGCTGAACTTTACCTGCGTGACGAAAATCAGCCTCAACCACGAAATTAAAGTGATTCACTCTGTCGGCACAACAATCATGAGGGTTGTTCTGGCGCTGCTGGTGCAGCTGCACGAAGCAGTTTCGGGGGAGAGGGAGTCAAACATGCTGTTGGTGAACAATGCCAAAGGCCCACACCTTTTTGGCCTTTGTCCAACAACGATCTTTGTGAAAGTTGAAGTTGAAAGTTGAGGATTAGCTAATCCTCTTTCCTATCCTTTTGTTTCGCCCTAAGAGTCTAAATAAAGGACAAAATCCTCTTGCAGAACGTGAAAGGATTGTGTACGAAAATACTGTAGGATGCTAAGGATTATAGGTGAGACGGCAAGATCAAGGCTTGCTTGGAAGAGCACAAAAAAGAAACCCTATGCATGGTACGACCGAGCAGTCTGCTGCAGCGGAACCGTCTAGAATGAAAGCCATAAGATTGTGTGGTGTGAGGTGAAAAGTCATGGAAGAGACTGGCTTGCATGAAAAGGGAAAGAAGTGCTACACATCACCGTTCACAAACTTGAACCGAGACATAGGTCTCCTGATATCTTCCCGGTGGACAGGCCTCGCTAGGGTCAAACACTAGCTGCATGCAAAGTTGGGAATGAACGGATTACAGTTGTAACATAGTAATGATAATATAACATAGTAATGATAATATAACATAGTAATGATAATATAACATAGTAATGATAAATTCAAACAAGGTTAAGAACTACTGCTTTTAACTTTGTTTGAATTGATCATGAGAGTGAGATCTAAAAATTCCTTCACTGTGACCTTCTTCAATTGTCATGATAATGTAACATGGTAATGATAATATAACATAGTAAAGATAATGTAACGTAGTAATGATAATGTAACATATTAATGATAATGTAACATAGTAATGATAATGTAACATAGTAACGATCATGTAACATTTGTGACATAAATACACATGCTCATTTCTCTGCCAAGCAAAGACGTCAGTCACAGGAGCATAAAAGCTTAGGACTTTGGAGAAAATCCTTCCTATTCATATGCATGAGGAAGGATACCACAGCACTAGTCAGGCTGAAATCGTCATAGAAAATATGAATACAGGCTGCAAGTTTCAGAATCATTTGTATTGTCAAAGAGGCAGTCAAGAATTTGAATGAAATAATCAAGCACACGTCACACGCAAGACAAAAAGAATGGTCTTATTGCACTATACCAGTGTTTCAATGGGCGAACAAGAATACCTTTACCTGGTTCTTGGTCAGTGCGATGGTTGAAGGCTGCTCGTTCACATCAAGCACCGTGATCGTAAACACTTTCTCAAATGAGTAAGCCGGCTTTCCAGAGTCCGTTGTTCTCACTCGAATCACATACTGACTCTTCAACTCGTAATTCAGAGCGATCCGAGTCTGAAGCTTGCCGTTGGTAATAACAAAAGCGTTCCCAGGGTTATTTATCAGAGTGTACGTGAATGTCTGGCCAATGTCATCATCAGTTGTGAGGAATTCACCAATAGTCTCTCCTTTCTTATTCTCATCCACTTCGGCCTTGCCAGACAATTTAATGTCCTGCAAGAAGACATTTGAATCTTTGATCATGACCAAACATCAAGGCATCCAGGAAGTTACTGAACGGGTTATGAAACAAAACATGATCTATTTTTTTTTCACTTCTTTAGGCTATTCACATGCATAAAAGTATACAAGCTTTGCGCAATTCCAGCAAGAATTGTTTGTTTTGGAAGTGTAGCTTTATACAAATGACTGGGCAGGTTCCGCAGTCCACTTCTTTCGATTGTGCATAAGAATACTTTTTCTCAATTTAGGTAAGAGGACGCTGATTGTACTCAAAGACACACTCTGAGAGTCATTCCTGAAATTTCAAACAAAGTATGATAATTAAGTTTGATAAGACTGGGGGGCATTGTTTGTTCGGCTCTTGTTCTCATGTTGAAGAGGGTTCCTACCTTTGGTTTGTCGTTACTGTCGATGATCGCGATGCTGAACGTTTTTGTCAGAGTCAAGGGTCCACGATCACTGACACGCACCACAATCTTCACGCTGGAGTATGCTTCGTAATCAAGCAAACCTTTGACCAAAACCTGCGTTGAGCACACGGACCGGGAAGACTGGGAAAAAAGGAAAAAGAATACAAATCATAGCAGAACAGTGAGCTGTCTCTAAGTGTCAAAGAGAACATTTGCAAAGGTACACAAGCTGACCCAGCTTGTCAGTGCAAGTGGAAGTTCAAGCAGACAATGTTTTCACAAACGATAACTGATGTGTGTGTGTGTGTGTGTGTGTGTCACAGGTCATTCGGATCACGTACATTTCCGCTTGTGGGTCAAATTCTCCGCGTGCTTGATCGGTGAAAAGAAATTTGCGCTAGCTTCCCTCTTGGGTTAGGATGTGCAGCTTTACTTCGTGTTCACATTCTAAGAGCTGTTCGGGTGACTTTTAGCACGGTGTAACCTTGCTTGAGGCTCCAGCTTGGCGAGTCAAAAACTCCTGAGCCCTAAAAAGTTGCCAGGAAAGTCCCAACTTCGTGACGTCCACAAACTGGTACTCGGCTTCCTGGGCAAAGAGCGTGGCGCCTATTCGAGGATTGAAACAGGATCAATTTGCACGTAGCTTGCCAGAGCCTGCTTTGTGTGTAATTTCCCATTTCGCTTTCCTGTGGCTCTACAAGGACAGGCTTCATTCTTTACTTCATGCAAAGTCCACATATCCTTTCTGGCCCGACAAGACATGGGTCCGGCCCATTTTTGTACGTAGCTGGAGCAAGCCCTCTGAGAACTAAAACCTTTGCTAAGCCAATAGTCCGAGTTCCGAACGATACGTGTACTGGGAAGCATTGCGACTTTCAGGGGAGCTCGGAACGACAGCGCAAGCTGTTGTCAGTGCAGGCATTCTCTGCTTTTCCTTACGACAACTTGTGTACAGGCTTGGTAATCAATTTTTTTGTGTCGTCGTGTGTGTGTGTGTGATGGGGAGGAGTGGGAAGGGGCTAGCCGAGCGATAAAGGCCTCAGGCCTAGAGCTTGTGCAGTTGATTTGTTGTGCAAAAACATTCTATTGGCAGTGTTGGCCGTTCGATCATGTTTGTCACCAACACTTCCAAAGACAAGCCGGTGGCAGTGTCCCAAGTGCTGAAGATTTCCTTTCTTATTTTGCCAACGTTTGGCGGAAAGAACCTGGACGAGTGCCAAAGGGGCTGTGAAGCAAATGTGCCTCGCAAACCTGTTGTACTCTGAAACGGTTCTGCCTCTCGATTGATGCTTGCTTTCAGCACCAGAGCCTCATTTCACCTGGAAAGTCTCATTGACAGGTACTTCCGTGCGGACACGAAGCCAGAGAGAAATGGAGAAAGCGCGTCCCACTAAATTTCAAGTGAACGAGAGAAAGAGAGAGAGAGAGAGAGAGAGAAAGGGAGAGAAGAAAAGCTTGGTTAGCTTACTGCGATTTTTTTTTTATCGAAATGCTCGTTCGTCTGGGCACAGACGTCAGGATGTGCGCCTGTGCGCCTGGGTGTTTATGTAGAAAGACCACACCCGGCCCGGCAAGGCTTGTCTAGGCCTGGGCCTCACTGCGCGTTTAGAGATCAATTTCGAAAATTATTTCGCAGGCTTACCCGAAGCTCTCCAATACTTTCCACCCTCTAGTCGGGTTAGAGCCTCTACCTGCATACGTCTGTCGTTGTTACGGCTAGCTACCACTCGCACTCTCCTACTGGATCATGGAACACATGTGGGGAACCAATTTGCGCAGCTGGTGCACCCGCTTGCTTCGGGAGCCGACTCGACCATATTTGGGTGAAAAAGAGTTACATTTGGACTTATCGTGTGGGCGCGTTTCATTCGCCGGCTGATCGACTGGTAGATGCCCACATTCTTTTCCGAAAGCGGAAATAGTCCACCGGCCGCTCTCAGAAAAGTGCTCAAAATCGAAAGTCTGTCGCTTTTGAGGTACGAACTGAATTTTATTGCTGGAATAGACAGTTAGGGTCATAAGTAGGCGGCTGGTAGTGTTCGTTTGGCGAAGCGAGTGTCCTTTCTTGCCAAAAAAGACTT
>JAOWAR010151810.1:0-11225 GCA_028571005.1 Clathrina lutea
GGACACCAGTGTGTGTTCTTTAGAGTGTTATGTGTTCTTTACGGTGTAGTGTTTTTTTTTTACTACACTCTAAAGAACACACACTGGTGTCCAGTTTTTCTTATCTCTTCTTTTGCACTCTCCCAGGTTTTTAGAGCTGATGACGGTGTAACGCACCGAAACGTTCTCTGGTAATACAATTCTATCGACCCGTCCTCCATCTGTGTTTGGGGGTTAACCATCACCTCACCGAGTGTCATTAACTACTTTCAAGTGACTTAATAGCTTTCTTTACCAGAGGCTAGGATGTGCTTCAAGTACATGCTTATGGCCTGTCCAAGGGGACGAATTTTGCCCCAGGGCACTGTAGAACATAAGCATGAGAATCCCTTCGAACGAGGCTCATCTGATCCGTTTTCCAAACTGATTGACGGGTCGTGCTTCTACGTGAGCGCCCTACATGGACAGCCTCTCGACAGATAGCCACAAATCTCTGTGGCAAAAATGGGACTTTCCCTCGGTCAATTTCTTTTGACGTTCATGGAGGACTTCGAACACAGATCCCTTAGGCTATCTGCTGCCAGCTGCAGTCTAGCCGGTGCGTAAGTCGGCAGTCCCAAAATCCCCATGGGTAGCGCTAGGGGCAATAGGCACGAAATTATTATTAATTTTATGGTCAGTTTCCACCACAAAACTAAGAAAAGAGCTCAGAATTGAGAGAGGAGAACAAAAAGATGAAAAACAAAAAAGCCAAAAGTAACCCTTCCCAGAAAGCTGGCAGCTGTTGGCCTAAGGCACGCTGCCCCCCACCAGAAAATGTTTGAGTGTCAGTGCTCTTTGATCGAGGGCCGCAGTTCAGTGTGGAAAAGGGACCTTGGGGCTTGTACAAGCAGAAATGAGCAGGGGTTCTTTCTTGAGCAGACATCGAGCAAATTCTCTTTCCTTAAAAAGCATATTCTCTTTCCTAAAAAAAGCATATTCTCCTGCAAACAGCATAATACTTGACATACATGTAAGTTTCCACATTCTAAAGCATTGCTCCCAGCATGGTAAACAAGAGCATAATCGGGAAGACCCTATCAAGGATTGGTCGATACCCTCCAACCAACCAGTCCACTGACCACTTTGTCTCAGAGTAAGTGCACATATTTGTACACATATATATGCCTTTTCAGGCCAGCTCCTTCCAGTGAATCTTGCCGCTGCGCTACGAGAAAACAGGTGGATCCATAACTCCACGAATTGCTCAAGACGAGGAAGATGGAAATGTTTGTCCACAATATCAATTGTGTGGGCAAAGCAGACCACGGCGAGGAAAGATGGGCAGACAAGATCAACTGGCCTCGCTGCCGCTGTGTTCACCGAAGCTTCATGTGAGCTGCTGAGATGGACTCTGCATTAGGTTGTTTAGCGCAATGATGATGAGTCGCGCTCGCCGAGCCCTTCGCCAAGACCTGAACTTTGAAGTCGTGCCAAGCGCTGCTGGACCAGTTACTTCCACTGTTCCTCATTGAAATCGACAAACCGAACAACGATGACAAGTGCTTCACCCAGCCGGGTGCATCCATCAAAAGTAGTAGAAACGCTATAGGCGGAGAGGTCTTTCTTTAAAGACGAACTCTCTTGTTCTTGGATAAATGGAATCAAGATGGGAGAGATGCTGGGAGCTGACCAGTCGAGGCAATACATCCTCCCAACCTTCTGACTTCACTGTGACAGTCAGAATGGAGAAGATCTCCATTCTGACTGCTCTAGCTCGTGTCTGACCATCTCTTTCGGGGGGGGGTTCGAATCACGTTGTACGTGCTAACCGTCCGGTTTCCCTCGCTACTACCATCTTCCAGACCGCGGACTCCCGTGTGGACGAGGGCCCTGGCCTTGAAGCTGCGCCGTTGCCCATCCTTTTTTGAGGATGACATGATGGCGTCACGGATAGTCAGGTGACTCTCGTCTGCTGGGCGATTTGGTGCCGCAGGTTCGAGGCCCGGTCTCTGCACGGAGTAATGAACTACGGAGGGATCGTTAGTTTTCTTTGTTTTCGATTGTATTCCTCCGCGCATTGGTCACACCTTCTCCATTCTTCTCCGATTGATTGGGGTAGTGTTTCCCCCTTTGGGATGAACACGTTGCTCGTACGCTTCACAACTTCGATGTCTGACGTACTGTTTCGGATCGCCGTCGCTTCTTCCCTTCGGCATGCCTCTTCGAGACGATGTGCTGCTTCACCACGCATTTCTTCACTCCAATCGTGCACCGGCAGGCCTGGCAGAAGAGTTTTCCTCCATCCACAGAAAGATGTTCGAAAGAAAATTCTCCCACACAGCCATACGTGCCGTAAGTCTTCAGGGTAGTTGAAGGGCCACGTCGCTTCCTTTCCTTGATCCGTAAAGGGTTTAGCTGAACACCACGTTCGAGACCGATCTCTGCCTTCTGAACTTGCGGAAGTCTGGAAAGCTGCTTATCGACACGCCCCTAAAACCCAATATCCTCATCTGAACTGTTTGGGTCTTCTTGGCTTTCCTCCGCTCCGTAAGATGGCTCCTTTGACGCCATTATACCTTTACTGATTTCAGGCGCTCATGGCCGCACCTCTTTTCAGAAATAAGGACGACGGTGAGCCTGGGAATATAATTTTCGTCTATGCATGTCTGGACATGTACTGAGGCTGTTTTACGAAAAAAAAAGGTTGTAGCGTATTACATGGTCTACTCACCGCCGGCTCGCTGGGAGGACCACCGTTGGCGCAACCGGTCCCTCGACAGCCCCACACACGTCTAGATCATGTAAGCTCGGATCGCGGCCGGCGATTCGCCATCGGCGAAGCGGTTTTTTCGGTGAGTAACTAGTTGGGTGTATTGAGAAAATACATGTACTTTCGCGAGTTCGCCGGAAAATGCTCAAATATGCTCAGAATGACCAATAACGCTGCCATCATATCTTAATGCTCAAAATGGGTTAAATCGTGCAAAACGTTTTTCAAGTTGACCTTGCGACTATAAGAAACGGATGGACTGTGGTACGCGGTGTCCCTTCAATGCCCAAAATAACGCCGGCGTTACGTCGACTGGCCAGGCCTACAAGCGGTCGGGGAATAAATCAGGAATGCGGAAGATGAGGTCCTGGGTTCGAGGCCAGCCCAGCCGGGAATGTCATTTTTAGACAGATAAATCTAAAAAAAACCCCTCTCTCATCAAGTTCAGGTGCGGGGTGGTGCCAGTTAAATTTCAGACAACAGTTTCGACCTCGTTGCCCATGTCATCTCAGTTCGGCTCTAGAAAGCCGTCCGACTTTTAGACCGGTGAGCAGGTCGAAAAGCTTTCTTCTTCACCGTGCATCTTCAAGACCAGCAGATTCTCGATGCGATCCTGATCATTTTTTGATCAAAATGTTGCGGTCCGGGGAGCTCTGGTCGAGAAGAACTGTTTATGGAGCTCCTGCGATAATTGCCGCCAACGAAGACAAAAATCGAAGATGCAAACGTTCGATGATCTGGTCAACGTATTTTCAGACGACACACCATCTTCAGGATCTTTGGTTGGCGCCGGCACTGATATCTTTAGAAGAAATATGTTCACTGTAGAAGAAGAAAACTCCGCTTGCCTCGTCTCAGTATCGAGTTTATCTGCCCCTCTTCGGCAAGGTCCAGAAGGCAAGACACTATTCGAACGTTTTGCTCCATGCTGGTCTAGGCTGCTCGGCCTCGGTTCAGGTCTGGGTGGTGGAAACACGAATCGTATGCTTCAAATGGAGAGTAGTCAACACGCATTTTCGCAATAATAGTACTAAAACAACGTGAATGTTATCGGGCTCGTACATACATATGTAGCTAATACTCCCGTCAGCATTTTTGTTTTTCCGCAGGGAACCAGCAGGTCACTTTACAGCATGGAATCTCTCGACCTGTCAAATGTGGCGGCCATTGTCCTAGTCTGGTCGCTGTGTGCATTGGGTCTTTCCTGGCAGGCACGTGTCATCAATCACGACTGTGGGAAACTGGAGCTCTTGAGCTTTGTCTCGGCCTGATCGAGTTGACAGGCCCAGCGCCGCGCTAGCGTCGCGCTATGTTTACGTCTTATTCGCTATCCAATCAATGTTCTCCTGTCGCGTGCTGATCACCGCAGGGGCGCCGCCAAACCACACGCGCATGCGTAATCATCACAGCTGCAGGATTGCGCGAGCCGACATTTTAGCAAGGGCGTCAGGTGTTTCTTTTGTCGTGCAATTCCCCGGTAGCTTCCTGCGCTAACTTTGTATGCTTCGCGATTTCTTCTCGAGTACAGCGGCACGTTTTCGTGCGAAACGAGAAGTCGTACAGGGATGAAGCTCATCCTGATCACTCTCCTGCTGCACTTCGTGGCAGCTGTCCCGACTGGTAAGTGATTAGTGCCGGCAGTGTCCATCCCCCCACGTCTTTGCTAGTACAAATGGCTCTCTCTCTCTTTCTCTCTCACTCTCTCTCTCTCTCCCTCCTCACCCGTCATTTTGTCCTTTCATAATCTCTCCTTCGTTCTTGTCTACAGAGTATGATGTCCTTGCGAAGGTGAAAGGCTCTGGAAGCACCCAAAGTCGCGGAGACGCCGTAGCCGTTGACGCCACCGGCGATGTCTTCATCGCCGGGACGCAATGGAGCGGGGATGCGACAAACAGCAGCAGCTGCTTCGTCAGTCGCCGGAACGCTCAAGGAGGCTCGAAATGGATGAAGACCTTTCCATGTGGCCGAGGGCGAATGGCAGCCAAGCTTGGTCTGGAAGGAGGCAGCGTGGTCGTCGCAGGGACGCTCACAAACCAAGCCTCTGGTCGTCAAGCTGTTTTCGCGCGACGCCTTAACGCGACCAGCGGGATCTCCATGTGGACTTACAGCTCCGCTACGCTAACGCCGGCCAACGACAGAAGTGCAAACAGCCTAGTACTGTCAAAGGACAAACAACACGTTTACATTGTCGGCACAGAGGTTGTCAGCGGCACACACAAGCAAGCGTTCGTGCAGAAAGTCTCCATGGCAAGCGGAGTGAGAGTTTATCACCGGCAGGTGGGGCCAACCACTGGACTAAGCATTGCTTCCAGCGTGGCAATTGCCTCTAACGGGAACATTGTCGTTGTTGGAAGCACCACAGGGTTGATGCCGCGACTTCGTTCTGACTCGCCAGTGTCTGCTAACGCTCATAACACGAAGCACGCGTTCGTTCTTGCGCTCAGCGAGTCTGGCTCGACGCTCACCGCCGTCTGGGCCCAGCAAGGCGTGGATAGGTGGACGGGCTCGTCAGAGGCATCGGCAATCCTCGCACATCCTTCAGGTTAGCAGATAGTAACAAGAAAATCAGTGTCTACCGAAGCACAATATATTGTTAATCAATGCCTGATCTAATTACCGAAATTACACCTACTATAAACGTGCTTCAAGCTCGTAATCGCGCCGGTGTCGGGTGAGTGACAAATTCCCCTGGTGTTCCTTGCGATGTTGCCGAAAGATGAAGGCGTGGCAAAGTAAAGCATTCTTGTGTCTCTTAATGAAGTGTTTCTTCAAGGCCTTCTTTGCCCGACCAGCCAGCCTTAGAGAAACAAAGCAATTCTATTTTCGGCCGATGTCAAGTAGGAAGACATTCTTGCTGTCATCAAGCTGACTTTTGCAACGGGAACGAAGAAACTTTCTTTTGTTTGTATTTCGCTCTTCAGGTAAGATCTTTGTAAGCGGAACTGCTTTTTCAGGAAGCTCTCCAGTAGCGTTTTACATCAAACTCGACGGCAGTGGAGTGTTGCTGCTCACGCGACGCGGACAGTACGGCACAGTCACAGCAGTGATGGACCTTCCGGATTACCAAGGCGACGACGGACCCTACCTATTCGGCCAAGAGACGCCCGGTCGCCTGTTCGTCTACAAGTTTAGCCGCCTCCTAGGGGTCATCGATCGCTTCGTCTACCCAAAGCCTGGTACCGCGTCTTCGTCGGCCTTCACCGCCGGGTCCGCGGCCTTGGAGTTCAGCTCGAGCACGGGACGCGACTCCCCGCAGGCCGTCGTCTTAGTTGGCACGGAGACGGAGGCGGGAAAGGAGCAGTTTTTCCTGCTCAAGCTCAGTAAGCTAATTGGACAAAACTAAACAGCCAAGTTCGTGTGTCACTCCGTAGATGGTTAGAGCTGTGTTTCAGTCATTGGAGGGTTCGGTGGTTAGTACCGTGCATATATATGCATTCGAGCTTTCCTGAAAGTCACGATTTCACCCTCACTGCGCAGTGAGCCTGAACCGCAATCATTGCATTTTGTTGCAGACCACAACAATATCTTTTCACTTCAGTGCAGATTTCTGCCTTCCATGTTGCAATGGCGTCTTCATTTTTTTCCCCCATTTGTCATTATCTACAAAACCCAACGTAATAAATGAGTTCTGAGAGTCGCATCGTTTGCTCATGTTTCCCTAGGGCTCGTCGATAACTGCTCGCCCTCCCTCTGTCACACCTCATTCGGACAATGCGTCGACTTCATCAACTCCACCGCATGTCTGTGCACTCCTGGCTATACGGGGAAGACGTGTGCAGTCAATGCGGATGAATGCTCCAGTAACCCGTGCCATAATGGCGGAAGGTAAAGTGAACCTGCAGAGCGGTCATAAAATACAAGCAGCATGTTTATGCACAAAATGTCTTCCTTGGTCCTTTTCCTGTCATACTTACTCTCTATTTTGCTCCATTTTGTGGGCTTGTCGATGTGCTCTTGACCTGATCTTCCAACACGATCCCTATGAGAGTGTTTAAGGCCCTATCCTTTTTCTGGACTTGTACAGTCTGAATAAAAGTATTTGAAAAAGAATTTTTGAACTTTTTTCCCCTTTATCTTTGTCTGTGTCAATCCAGCTGCACAGATCGGGTCAATGGCTTCACCTGCTCCTGTCCAGCCGGCTTCTCCGGCAAGCAATGTGAAAAAGATCTGGACGGCTGCTCACCAAACCCTTGCCACATGGGCAATTGCCGGGATAGCAGAGATAGCTTCTTCTGTGTCTGCTTTCCAGGATGGACTGGTCCCAAATGCAGCGTCAGCATCAACGATTGTGCTGGTGTAAAGTGAGTCTCTTCTGCCAATGCCTGTATGTCCGAACCTGGTATAACTGTGAATAATCCTGCATGCGGTGTACAGGCCCCTGGTCCCGGCAACGCTACATCATGCTGGTATTTGACTCCTTAACCTTGCTCAAGAGAGAGCAGGTCAGACATGCTGCCAACTGCCAGGATGGATGTGCCGTGGAAAATAAATTTAACCAACTTTGGGTATGATGCAATGTTCGCTTGGATTGAAAATCGGCTTTAGGCTTTAGTTCAAACTCTCGCGTCAGACTTGTGATGACCTATGACAGCTCAGACGTCGTGATGCTTCTTTTCTGTCATATCCAGCTGTGGTGCAGGCCAGTGCAAGGACCTTCACCAGTCTTACACCTGTGTGTGCCCTCCTGGTTACACTGGGACTCACTGTGAGACAAACATCGATGATTGTGCGACGCACCCGTGCATTAACAAGTAAGGAAATAATTTCTTTCTCTCTTCCTCTCACGATCACAGGTGAGAAAGAGAAACTCGAATTTGTCTTTTATCTCAGTCCCTGCATAATCAAGGGACTTTCTCTGCTTTGTTTGTGAGTGACGGGACGTATTGCTGTTTGGATTGTTACCGGGGTATCTGGGTTCTGGGAACCTCCTTTCTCTTACCAAAGCTGGTTAAATTCCTTACCCAGGTTTAATTGTGTTGTCTTGTCGCCATGGAAATTACTGTGTCCAAGAAATGCATTTCTAAATCTGCATTGGTTTGAAATTCGAACATGAATTTTGGCTCAGGTGCATGCAGACCTCACTAGAATGGTTTTTGTGCACTGAACTCCGTTAATGTCTACTTTGCTGACAACTGCCTGTCAACAGTGGCACCTGTGTTGACCTCGTCAATTCGTTCGCCTGCCGATGTTTGCCTGGAACAAGCGCACCAGTCTGTCAAGACAGGACAGATGACTGTGCTGCAGGGCCGTGTCAAAATGGCGGAAGTTGTACCGACAAGATCAACGGTTTTGCCTGCTCCTGCCCTAAGGGTGAGTAACAAAAAATGGGCTTTAACACGTTTTCGCTTTTCCCCTTCGCATTCAATTGCCATAGCCATGATTAAATGTTCAAGCTGTAAATAAAATTGACACTAACACGGTAGTACTTCACTTTTCAAACCATTTCTATTAACGTAGCACTCAAGCCTTTGGTGAGTTAGGTATAGAAGAGAAGAAAGAAGGAGCAACTGAATGACTAAAACAAGAAGAAAATCGCGGAACTCTCTCCGAGTGAGGCTCATGTCACTTTGATGTGACCCTACAGGTTACCGGGGGAAAATGTGCGAATCGTTGATTGACACTTGCGCTGGCCAGCCTTGTCAGAATGGTGCCTCCTGTGCCAACTTAAGAGGAGTCGACTATTCCTGCAGCTGCAAACCCGGTTTTACTGGCAAAAATTGTCGGGTGAGTTGAAATCACACAGCATTTCAGAGCGATCAACCAAAACGTGATCTTTTCCTCCAGTGAGATGGGCCATCAGAAAGATGGAGGTGTGCATACGTCTTCATATTCTCCTGTGATTCATCCCAGCAGGGAAAATACTGCCCATATCACAATCACCGGCGAGGGCAGGGAGATTGGATATTCTCTTCGTCTTTCCCTTTCTCCCTCCCTCCCTGCACCTCTCTCTGTCTCAGTGTACCCGATTTACTCGGTATTAATTTCAAAATAGGACAAAAAGGCCGTACAGCAAGCCTGAGCATTAACTGACGCCTAGTATATCGTCCAATGGTCAGTTACAGGTAACATGCCTGAGGAGAAGAACCGAGAGGATCGAGCATAGCTCAATGTTTAATGCACTGCTTTGAGTCAACAATTTTAACAATCCAAATCAATTGTTATCATTCTGTCCTGTTCTTTGCTCAGGTCGATATCGATGAATGTGCCAGCAGCCCATGCCAGCGCAGCTCTAGATGCCTCAACTTACAAAACAGCTTTGCCTGTCTGTGCTCGGCTGGAATGACGGGAAGACTCTGTGATGTTGTCATGCCGACGACAAGCCCGCAACCAACAACAACACCCTCAATTCCGAAGGTGATCAACGAAGAAGATGCAGATTGGGTTGCCAAGGAAATTGCCAACGAGCTGAGCAACCCCAGCACTGTGACTGCACAGGTAGCGGAGGAAAAGATGGGTAAGGCACTCCGACATCACTCGCACTTTATGAAGTGGGAAAAATAGATTTTCACAATGACTGCAATGTCAAGTATCATTCTCTTCGGCTGCAAGGGCTTAAAAAACAATCTTCTCGCAGTATTTTCTTCATTTCTAATTCA
Organism: Clathrina lutea; assembly: GCA_028571005.1. Classification (NCBI taxonomy): domain Eukaryota; kingdom Metazoa; phylum Porifera; class Calcarea; order Clathrinida; family Clathrinidae; genus Clathrina; species Clathrina lutea. The sequence continues at coordinate 9,328 of JAOWAR010151810.1, forward strand.
ACATTGTCGGAACAGTGTGTGGCAAGAGGATGGTATCCTTTAGTTTAAAAGTGTCATGATTGTTTTCTTTGAATGGGATGAAAAATTGTTGCTGCAAAGCTAAGGTCATCCTGTTCATCTTTTCTTTCTTTCTTTTCTTTTCTGTCTGTAGAGCAACTCTCTCAGATTCTTCACTTAGATGGTGCCAGCAAAGAAGCTCAGACAACTGCGCTTCAAGCCATAAGCAGCTTGCTGTCTGTCGATCGGTCAGTGCTTGCCCAGTCGAAGAATAGCGACGGTCTCTCGACTGCCATTGAGGGCGTTGGAGCCAAAGCTCTCCAGAACGAGGCGGACGGCTCGACTTTCTCAGTTGACACGTGAGAATATTAGTTGTTTCCAGTTGGACTTTGTAACCTGATGATTTCGGCCACGTGCACGTTTACCATGGCCGCTAGTTACCATACATTCGATTCAGATGGCAGCAAAATGTCTTTGACGGATTGGATAAGATGTTGTCTTTCAGTAATACAGGAGACAAATTTGAAGTTAATTGGTCACTGGCCAGCTCAAAGTCTTCAACAGGCATGTGTCTGATAAATGAGTACCCTTTTAGGATTCTAACTTCCAGAGCATTTAAGTTCTGGAGCATTAAAGCTTTCTTTTCTTTGTCAACAGAGAAAACATGGCGCTTGGAGCTACCAAACAGCTCGCCTCCAGGTTCACAGGACTCCGCTTTGCGGTGTTCAAGCCACATTTGAAGGGAAAAATGATGATGACGAACCACACTGGATCAGCCAAAATGACCTCAGCTGTTGCAGGAATGCAGAAAATGGTTGACATTGACATTCCCCGCTCTTTGCTTCGAACCAGCAAAAGCCACACTCAGTCAAAGGTGATCAACTTTGTGTCACAAGCCAATGACGGCTTGTTCAACAGAAAAGAGCCAAGCGCTTATGAGTCCATCAATTCACAGGTGAGCACTAAGCAAGATTACAGACAAAGTAGTGTACGTGAGGGTCTCGCCTTTCCTGCTGACAATTGAACGAGCACGCACTAGCCGAACATCTGAGCTGTTCATTTGATTATTTATGAAATTCTACAGCTTACACAGCCTTTATTGGAGGAAATCACTTGCAAGAACATTAGCCTTTGCATACTGCGTTCATGAGGTGCAGCTTGCAAACGCTGGAAACTGCATAATAATATCTTGATTTCAGCATGGTTGGATAGGACCAAAAAAGGGAAGTTTTCTGATACGAGAAATAGAAACGTTTTCCTCGGATGAAAATGAAAAACTCAAACGAACTTTACATGCTCGGACCGAACAGACTGATCTTGGAGTCTTGAGACGGGCGATCACTCGGACCAAACAGATTGATCCTCAAGTCCTGAGGTTGGGCAATCGTCCCCTACTAAAAGTAAGAACGGCCAAAGAACTTCTGAACAGCTCAAAAACACCCATTCTCCCTTTCATTCCTTTCCCAGGTGATGTCTCTGAAGATTTCTGGAATCGACAGCTCCAACCTTCCTGAACCGGTGACGTTCACCATGCAACATAGGGATGAGCGCACCGAAGTGACGTTCCATTGTGTCTGGTGGAACTACAAGGAAAGAAGCTGGAGCCAAGAGGGTAAGAGAGGGGAGAAACGAGGATATTGTTTTATTGAGCTAGATTGAAGATTTGGGCAAAACGAAAATGAACTCACAGTACTAAGCTCGCCATGACTGATGGAAACAGGTGAAGCAAATTTGTCTACTACCATCTTCCGGACCGCGGATTCCCATGTGGACGAGATATCCTGACCTTGAAAGTACGCCATTGCCCATCCTTTTTGAGGATGGCGTGATGGCGTAGCGGATAGTCAGGTGATTCTCGTTTGCTAGGCGATTTGGTGCCGCAGGTTCGAGTCCCGGTCTGG
>JAOWAR010151821.1:0-11225 GCA_028571005.1 Clathrina lutea
AGAGAGAGAGAGAGAGAGAGAGAGAGAGAGAGAGAGAGAGAGAGAGAGAGAGACAGAGAGAGAGAGAGACAGACAGAGAGACAGAGAGAGAGACAGACAGAGAGACAGAGAGAGAGAGAGAGACAGACAGAGCGAGAGAGAGAGAGAGGGAAAGACAGAGAGAGAGAGAGAGAGAGACATATGATAGTAAAAGAGCCTTCAGTTTACAACTGAGCCATGACTGCCACCTGGCCTTCGTGTTGTGATTTGAGTAATGCTTCAGCTCTGTAACTTAGGCTTCCAAAACTTGGCTCAGTGAATTGACTGGCCTTGCATGTGCACACACCATGCTAGGATGTTGTCACTGATGGAGATGCTTCTTTCAGATCAAAGATCAAGGTTCGTCAGACAAGGCAAAAGAAAAAAAAAATAAGCAAAAACCTAAAAGCATTGGTTAGTGGTACAACTCAAGGACAAGATGGTGGTGTCAGGGATTCCAAGTCGGCTGAGAGCCCTGAGGGAACATCAGGAGGACGAGAACCGATCACTTCAAGCATGCAAAGGCTAGCACAGAAGGGCATACGCAAACAAAAACACTACTTGAATGCCTTGGAAAGAGAATCACGAAGCCACAGGGAATGACCTGTGGTGGACAACATCCACCATGAGTTTTCCCCCCTCCCCACAGCACATCCACCATGAGCTTTTCCCCTCCCTACGACACATATGCATCCACTATGAGTTTTTCCCCCTCCCCACAGCACATCCACCATGAGATTTTCCCCTCCCCACAGCAACATCCACCATGAGCTTTTCCCCCTCCAACAGCAACATCCACCATGAGCTATTCCCCCTCCCCACGGCACATCCACAATGAGCTTTCCCCCTCCCCACGGAACATCCACCATGAGCTTTCCACCCTCCCCACGGAACAGTCATCAGGAGCTCCCCCTCCCCACGGCAGGCTCAGAACATCGACAAGCAATCTCTCAGCTGTGAAAAGTCCGTTTGCTTTTCCAAAGCTGAAAAAAAAAACCAATACCACAAGAAGCATTTCTTCAGCATGAGAAAAGAAACCAGCCTCGTGCTGACCAGAAAGGACTGCTTACTTTGAAAGGTGATCTGTACCAGCAGAACACGAATAAAATGAGAGGAAAAGACCGAGAAAAAACCATGTTAAATTTTATGGCATCAAATTGAGATAGCAGCACAGAGAAGAGGAAAAGAGAAACAACACAACATTCCAGTGTGTTTTATGCGGCAAGAAAAGGCTGAATGTTTCCTAAGTCAACAGAGAACTCTTTTTTTCTTCAAAAAATTGTCAATAATGAAAAGGATGTGAAGAGGGGAGGGTCACCATATAGAACCATCGTCATCGTCAAGAGGTACGCGGTTAACGCTGGTGGCTGAACCATTAAAGCTGAAGTCCTCGAGAAGACGTAGTCGGATCTGAACGTCCAGTGTGATGTGCTGGAAGTCCTTGAAGAATGTCAGAAAGAAAAGGAGGAAAAGGGCTCCCATGGCCCACTCACTGGCAGTACTGGCAATATGTGCCTTGTATCCCTGACAGACAGACAGGCAGAGAGGGAGAATACTGAAGAATCATCCTAGTTTGTTACTATCTTCAGTGGACATTTCTCACGTGAACATATCAACAACAACAAAAAAACATTGTGGGCTCCATGGCAACAAGCTTTAACTTCAACATGATAAATATTTTGGTACAGTACATTTTTGAGACATCGCTCAATAGCCCTTCAACAGAGGATCTGACTCTCTCCAACCCTACCCTCCAATCACACTGAGCTCTCTCTCTCACACACTTCACTTACCCCGTACGAACTTTTCCAGTGAAGAGTCTCATTGTGATCTTTGTTGTTTTTTGAAGAAAACTCGGCGTTGGCCAAGCCCATAAACAAGAACGCTACAGAGCTGGTCAAGGAAGCAACCTCTGACACATCGATGTTGATAACAATCCCGATGCCAACACAACAACTTCGCTTATAGTTAATCTTTGTTGTCATTTCCTTTTGATAAGCCACGCATACCGCAGATATGGTACATCATTGCATTCATGGGCACTTCGGCAATAACGTAATCCCAGCACAAATCCGTGAAAACCACCAGTGCTCAAATGAATAGTGCTTCTTGTGTACACGGTTTTTCAAATAAAAAAGAGAACCCGTGTCCTACAGTGCACCACACTAAAAAGTAGAATTTTTTCTCTGAATATTCTGGCTTAATGATAAACTCTAGGTGAACAGTTTTTTCCACACAAAAAGACAATTTCATTGAGATTCTTAGGGCGAACAAAAGAAGAAAAGGATTGATCGAAGACGTTTCGGCCTTCAATGCCGTCATCAGTTTGAAGAACATGGATGGTGGAATCCGTCTTGGCAAGAAGGAGAGATCATTCCAAATACTTAACACATTGGTGACGACATTCTCGTACGTCATGACTCATCACACATCACGAAACGGCCCAGAGATGTGAGGATGGCATGGTGATTGGTGGCATGGGGCCTCTACACACCACTCCTTTGATTGTCCAGACCGGTTTCGCATGGTCGGGTGTTGGTTGTCGTTCCGAGATGGCGAACGGCAAGGAAAACGAGTAGCTTAACCCATACTGGTGCTACCACAGAAAAAAAACCCATGAGTAAGAAATTCGATTGAAATGCGACCGAGATTGGTTACCGATAAGGATTGGAAGGCCATGCATCTCTCGGCTGCTTCATCAAAGGCTTGAATCCTGCCGGGCTTCATGGTTGTATTGTGAACGGCTTCCTCAGCTTGTGCTGAAAGAACTACAGAAAGAACTTGCCGATTGATTCCAAGACTTCATGTCACAGTGACAGCAAGGGACAACACAGCTTGACACATCGATGATAGTCATGGACTCGCACTCTTTTTTTCACTAGCACGAACGTGTACACCCACGCAGACTGCCGTATCCCTAGTGTACACCCACGCAGACTGCCGTATCCCTAGTGTACACCCATGCAGACTGCCGTATCCCTAGTGTACACCCATGCAGACTGCCGTATCCCTAGTGTACACCCACGCAAACTGCCGTATCCCTAGTGATCACCTGGCAAAAGCATAGACTTTCCCACCAAAACAAAGAAGTCAGAATTTTTGTCTAATTCTTTCAAAAAAAAAAAAAAAAATTGGAAGGATGATCTTAATTCGGCAAGTTTTCACCTAAGTAAACTACACACATAAGCTGCCTGAAATACATTTTTCCATGACCGTAGTTGAACGATATCTAAAAAAAAAGCCCAACACGTTGCATGTCAAAGTGTCAATTTTTTTCTGCTGATGTTATGATTTTGAGAAGATGAAAAATTACATGATCCACACAGATAGGTAAAAAGTTGTGCAAGGTGCTATAATTTCCGAAAATACATTGCTTCAGCTCCAGAAATGATGATTTCTCAAAAGCCATGCCTTATGCTTTTTGACTCGACAATCACGTTTTGGCACCATGCGGAGCGCATTGGCACCATGTGGTGCGAAAATAAAAATGAATTACGTCCTCAGAAATAACTCAAGTTATGCCTAAGATACCAAAGAAAACGGAAAACACTGGTTTAAGAGCCACAAAAGTCACTGCGATCTTAAAAAAAAAATTTTTAAGTGAAAAATGAAGCATTCTACCTCTTAAAGTGTGGTGCACTGTATATTCAATCATTGACCATAAAGCCCATTAGCATCAAGATAGAAATTGAAAGTAACTATACTGGTACCACACATGCTTTAGTGGAAACAACGTAATATACTGGTACAACACATGTTTCAGCGGAAACAATGTAACATACTGGTACAACGCATGTTTCAGTAGCAACAATGAAACATACTGGTGCAACACGTTTCAGTGAAAACACAAGGTAACTATACTGGTAAAGCATTTTCTGTGAGTCCGGGCGTGCATCATCACAGTTTGTTTTGGCTGGAACCACGCAGCACGGCCCTCGCATGCGAGTACTACACGTCCAGCGGACTCCACATCGCACACTGAACATGCCAATGCTTTCCTTGAATATTCATTAGCATTTAGCATAAATTTAAATATTCGATTCATTCGTTTCTGGCAAGAGATGGCCCTAAGTGCAGAACTCCAAGTCAAGGAAGAATTGCGAGCCCAGCATGACCTGTTGCTGTCTGTTCGGTGTAATGACGCATCGAACTCTCTCAATGAGACCCAGATTAGGGAATATTTGTATCCTTCTGATTATCTGATTACTCATTTCAGCACCCAAAACAAAAGCGACAACTGAATTGACACAAGGACGAGACAAACATGGCCCTGGAAACATGGCAGATACTGGCAATGACACAGGCTGAGGTTAGGAGTGAGATGACAAACCGGACGTCGAGAATGCGAGCCTCGCTACTTCTCTTCATCCTCCATGTCATCAAAGTCTGCATCCAGCAGTAAACACAGCCAACGACGAAGACCATGATGGCCCCAATGAGATGTACTACGCTCACAGCAAACTCCTGAAAACCGGCAAACAAAGGAGAGCAGAAAAAGCAGAAGAAAAAATCCCTTCAGTGAAGCCATCTACTAAAAGACAAGAAGAAATGAATGAAAACAACACAAGAAGACAAGAATGTAACAACAAAAAAAACACCAAAAAGAAACGCAACACTAGTTGTTGTTGGAATGGCCATAGCGTCTTTCATTCTGGCTTGTCAGTGGCCTTACAAAAACAACTAAACCAAGTTGTTACAGAAGTCAGGCCATTACAAACTTGTGCATGGTGACTGAAGTGCAAAGACAAGGAGTGGGACACGGTGATGTGAACTAGTGTGAAATGAAAAATCAGTGAGTGGAGAGAATGCAAGAATTGAGGTGTTGGACAGTGTGGTCACATGTGCTAGTGAGGAGAAAAATGAGTGGAGTGCCATCACTGAATGCCACATACCCTTTCATGCATGTGGTTTTATCCATTACTAATTATGCTCCGCACTAGCTCATGTTACTACATTGTCTAACCTCATTCTTGCACTCTCCCCACTCACTTATTTTTCATTTCACACTAGTACACATTACCGTCCACTTCAATCACCATGCACAACCACATAATGGCCCAGCTTCTGTAACAATTTGGTTGAGCTGTTTCTGTAAGGCCACTGTCGAGCCGGAATGAAAGCCGCTATAGTCCTTTCAAAAAGAACGAAACAGGGAGAGAAAGTTGAGACTTGCCTGAAAACTGGCCACAATGAGCATTCCGGAAGCTGCCACACAACCACAGTAGAAACTGTAGCGATTGAGACACAACACTTGCTGAATGTCCTGCTTGTTGTACTCCGCAACTTGCTTGTAGCGAACAAAGGCAATAACGAACGCTGCACACAGAAAGCACATGTCCATGTTGGCAGGTGAGTTTTGAGGTCCAAAGTTCACGGTCTCTTTGCACTCAAGGATGCTCTGCAAACGCCATATTATAATTACCAGATAAAATGACTGCCATAGAATGCTACATCATCAACAATTCAGTCCAACGGTTCCCCTAATTGATGGCAGTTCTACCCCTTTGTGGACTGATTTCACACTTTTTGGGCTTTTTTCTTTCACAGAAAAGTGCCTGAAAAGGCATGAAGTTTCTGCATTGTACTCTTCTAGCCAAAATTCCGCCAGCAAGTTGGAGAAATTGTCATTGATGCCTGAGGATTAGAAGCCGCGGGCTGCAAACGTGGAAACATCAAACTCCGTTTTTTTTTTAAACTTGGCTCTCCACCCTTAGTTCGTCATAACCCAGCCGCCACTTACTGGATCAACTTCAAATTTTCTGCACCATCTATCATAGACTGAAAATACGGCACTAGGGGAAAAAAAAAAGATTTTCTCCCTCTATTTCAAGTTACTTTCAATGGAGCAAACCTATGCATGCCTAAATATGGCTTATTTCTTTCCAACCTTCAATTTCATGTTCAAAGTAATTTTCAAAAAAGTCCGAGACACCGTATTTTAGAGCACCCAGAAGAGATGAAACCCCCCAAAATCCACAGGCTATGAAATGTAGAATAAGAGACAGTGGCGACCTAAATTTTTCATCAGCCATTTTTCTTTTCATCATAACTCAGTCAAACAAATCGATATCACGATTTAGTCTTCAGCATTCACCTACAGGAGAGGTGGTATTTGCATTGCACGTCTCAATAAATGTGTGACAGATGCAATTACACAGATAGAAGAAAGGGCACAACTAGCCTGAAATGTCTCCAGAGACAACTCACAACCAACAGAAACAGCGGGTAACGCAAACAATGACAGAATTATAACAGACGTTTAAAAACAAAAACAAAAAGTTACAAAACGTCATGAAGATCGATTCGAGCACTTTTAAAAAAAAAAAAAAAAGGACACTGCTTAACAGATTGAACTGTGAGAAAAATAAATCGGGCAAAAGAGATTGAGTAGGGAATACAAAGGCATGGGAAATGCTGAACGACAGGTCAGCATCCTCTATCCCAGTTACTTTCAATTCATACCAAGGTGACGGGATGAGCCAATTTCCGACCTTGCTGATTAGCGGTTCAAGCGTCAATGTCTTTGGCATACACGTTCCTTTCTCTTTGGATTCGCAGTCTGTGTAATTTGGACACGATCTCAAGCGTCGCCTTCACGCTAGAGCTTGACAATGGACCCCAAAACATCCTGGCGGGTCTAGAGAGGAGGATTTACTTGAGTGTGAACGCTTCCTAACCATATCGAACATATTTAACATAAGCCATGGACAGAAGGGACAGTTCCGCAGGAAACAATGCTCAAACCTAAGCAACAAAATGAGACCTGGCACGGGAACTTACTCAAAAAGCCACACACACTCAAACCGAAGGTGAACAGACAGCTCTCTGGCGGCTCTGCACCTGTATCACTGATGAGCCACAGGAGAGGAAGAGGGAAAGGGAGTGCGAGGGAGGGGGAGAGTGAGAGAGAAAGTAAGAGAGAGAGAGAGAGAGAGAGAGAGAGAAAGAGAGAGGAGAGAGGGGAAGACAAGATCAAGATTGAGCAAAGGACCATGAAAGTTGCCTTTGATGTTATGTTGTTAGAGACACAAGATGAAAAGAATTCCGATGGACCTTGAAGAACAAGAACAAAAACCAAACACATGCCAAAATCTGAAACCAAAAAGCAACAACATAGAGTAATGCTTGTTACCATACAACAACAACATAGAGTAATGCTTGCTACCAGACACAACAACATGGAGTAACACTTGTTCCCAGACAACAACAAAATAGAGTAACGCTTGTTACCACACAACAACATGGAGTAACGCTTGTTCCCAGACAACAACAAAATAGAGTAACGCTTGTTACCACACAACATAGAGTAAAACTTGCTACCAGACAACACGCACAATCAAGGAAAACTGTAAACCAAGAGAATTTTGGCCATGATCAATTTTTGGTAATTTCGGTACCAGAAAAGAATTACTGAACAAATCCCGTCCGAAAACTTCAATTTGTCAGCTTCAAAACGGTCAGGGTGGAAGGTGCAATGGTATGCCAGTACCGAAAATAATTTCTTATCGAAATGACAATCTTGTCTCGTACCGAAAATTGTACGCTACCATAACTTTCTTGGTTTACAGTACATGAATATAGGATATACTGCTGGCTCTGTCCCTTTTCCCCTTCATCTAGACATTGTAATCTTGACTGAACTTGTACCATACCCACATGAATAAAAGAATGAAAAGAGAAAAAAATGACACGCAGGGAGGGCTTGAACTTGCAGTGCCATCGCCTAGCAACCTGCGGTGCCATCGCCTAGCAACCTGCAGTGCCATCGCCTCTATCTGACGAAACGTCTTGTTCAATCTGTGTCTTAAGACTGGTGAGCTGGGAACTTTCTCCTGAATGATTGTCATAATTATTTCTCTAACTCATGACAACACCTGCATGAACTAAAATACACACTTTCACGAGTACACAATTGTATACAGCAAGTATAAGCCTCTCACCTGATGTAAGGGAAGTTGGCACTAACATGTCCTTTAGCGACTGCAATGGCATATCTGTAGAGCAATAACAGGCGGAAAACACCATTTAGCTGAAGAAGAATAAAGGCATGGCTGCAACTGAAGCGTTGCGACGATAAAATAAATTATGCGCTCTCATGAAGGGTTTCACACCTTAACCAATCAAAGCAAGCCTTTTCCTGCAAACATGAGAGAGAGAGAGAGAGAAAGGGGGAGAGAGAGAGAAAGGACATTGTTTTGTGCTTGGCTGGGTGTGAAGTGGGCACTTCCAGTCAATGGAGTCAAGGAATTGTCATCACGGATAGTACATGCTTTCTTCAATTTCCATAGAGACGTCTTATCCAATTTTCAATGTTTCTGGGCATTTTTATTGGTCAGCATGGTGTGGTCATGTTGCAATTTTGGTGCTGCTCCTGATCACTGACGATGGCACGCATGAAACTAGAACATCTGTTTGGAAAGTTCAATGCAGTTTCTTGCTTTACAATCCATCTTGTGATCTGCAATGACGAGGGTAGAATCAAAAAAGGTCTGAAACCTCTGAATCTCGGGTCTTCCCTGTCGTAAACTGCAAGAACATCTTCTCCTCGATCCTTTTCATGCACTACCTTTCCTCCCACAACAGCTTTTCTCCCAAAGAAATGGAGCACTCTACGCCCTCCCTGAGAAGATCAGCAGTAGCGCTGCACTGACAGCCGGGTTGGACGTGTACGGCGGTGGGTTAAAGCGGGAACATCCACGAGGGCAAGGCTGAGAGCAGAAATGGTGGTGAGAGTTGATCTAAGCCAATATAATCGGAATTCTCCTGTCCAGCCACTCTTCAGCCATGCCTGAACACCACTGGCCAAACACAAGAAAAAATGTGGACTCACTACGAATCATCTCAGGTTCAGGTTGAAAAGTTGGGCAAAACAAGATGAAAAGGTTAAAAGAGAATGCTAAAATGATATTTGTGCTCTTCTTGTTCATCTGCAATACGATATTGGGCAGCGTTGCCACCCAGACCATGCCATTTTTTTTCTCTTAGAATCATGACGACTGACAGTGCAGGGCTCTCATTCAAGATCGTCGGTTTCACTGAGTTGACTCGCAATGTATGCTTCACATGGCAACAATTCTTATCAAGACAACTGTTCTAACTTGAATCAAGCGCTTTGACAACCAAGCCGGATGGCCATTGTCTAACATGTGCTTGAGCTTCTCTCGCTCTTGCTTCAAATTATAACAACAACAAACGATTTACAACAAATATCGCACGGACACGCTGTTCTTTGTGATAGAAATAGCATGATGTTGTCTCATGAACACACCTTTAGAAATACTCACATGAGGGTATTTCTTTTTGAAATCGCTGAATCATAGACAAAACATTCAAGTGTAGTGTGTGGTAGTGTGAAAACGTCGACCACATGAAGGTCGACACCGAAGAAAGGGCTACCGGGATAACTTTACAATGGAATGAAACAGTATGCTATCCAGAATACCGCAAACACAGCCCAGCGGGACTTACGTCGTCACGAACGTGGCGCCAGTCAGCAGGAAAAGAACCACTGGCAAAGCTCCGAGACCACACCAGTCACAACAACCCATCTCGTTCCATTCAACCGATCCACTCTTCAACGTGAAGCAGGAAGGTTTCACGGCTGGGTAAATTTTCTCCGTTCTATACCCACACTTTGTAAACTTCACCAAAATGACTGTTCGCAAGCTAGACAAGCACCACCCCGGCCCACACAACGACTAAATTGAACCCTGCTGCCTTCTTATTCAAACCAAATAGGCCGCTGTGCAAGGCCAGTGCATTATCTCATGACATCACATCCCCTTCACCACGCCCTCACGTGAAAACGTCTTTGTCCGGGCCTTCATAATCAGTTTCGAAGCAGACGTAGCAAACGTAGATCTAGTCTCGTAGCTTATAGCTCCGATAAAACCATGTAAACGGCAAGCTGTCAAAATAGTTCAGGCATGGCTGTCGCCATTTTAACCCGCGCGGCGCACGCGCGTCCCAGTTCCTTGGAATGGAGTTAAAGTGGTGGAGTTCTTTCTCCTGCTTCTGCTGTGTCGTGGCAGCTTTAGGTAACACAGCTCTGCAGCCCTGGGCAGCAGGTGCTGTGATTCCTAAATTGAACAAGGAGCCCGCCCTTGAGCATCACGAGTGGAAGTTGCGTGTGCGGCGGGCTCCTGACGTAGACGGGAACGCTTCGTCGTCGTCATGTCAACCTACACTAAATGGCTACAGACCAACATCAGCCAATGCACAGTTAGACTCTGTCAGTGGAGTATACGTTTTTACCTCCGGCCAGGAAGTTAGTTTATTGCTCTTTGGGTCATGCTTAAGTGATGGTGCTACCGTGGCCCTTACGACGAAGGAGGATAGTTGCGACGTTCGCGTTGAGTTGTCTAACTCTACTAACAGTTCAGCGAATGATGGAATGTATGCAACGACCGCCGGCGACGTGCTTGTCGGACCCACCTACTATTTCTGTGTTGGCCAGCCGGGCTCGAAGTCGCTCGTACATCAAGGAACATCGAAGTACCTTCAGGTATCGTTAGGGAATCCATTCATGCTAAGCTCTCCGATCAGGAGCCGCTCAACTGAGCGATAGTCCCAAGCAGACCAAACACTGTACACACCAATCATTATAGGTAGACGAAGGCAAATGAGAATTGTCCAGTGCAGCTGATGAGCAAACCGCGACAATTATAAGCAATAGAACGTGCATATAAACAAAGACAGGGTGAGGTGGCAACACGTTGGTGTTGAAATAAATGTTGTCCAGCATTCAAGGACGAAATTTAATTGATATTTTGTTTTGATTTTCATTTTGGATCGTTGTGTTGTGCAGGTGAAGTGGACTTTCTCGCCATCTTCCAGCTCACCGCTCATCCCACAATGGCTGACCATTATCATTGTCATAGTCCTCCTTGCTCTGTCGGGGCTCTTCAGTGGACTCAACCTTGGTCTCATGTCTTTGGATATTGTTGAATTGAAGGTCAGCTAGTCCCGTACTGCCATACATTTTGAATACACATGGCAAAGGCTTGGAGTGCCAAGATACAAGCAAAGAACATAATGCCATGTACAAGCTTGGATGCATTGATGCATGTCTCCGCACCTGTTGATTGGTTTGTAGGACCCAAATTTGTTATTGACTGAAATTTATGTTATTATTATTATCATTATTATTATTATTATTATTATTATTATTATTTTATTATTATTATTATTGTTGTTGCTGTTATTAT
>JAOWAR010151832.1:0-11225 GCA_028571005.1 Clathrina lutea
CAGAGGAGGGAGGAAAGGTGTGTTCTTTTGGAAGGAAGTGGCCATCGAGTAAAAACAAAAAAAGAAAAAGGTCATCAGGAAGCACAGGAAGGAGGAAAAAATTCACTGCAGAGACGATCAGTTAGGAAAAGGAGGTGTTTTCCCAACTTTGCTGCCAGTTAGGAAAACGAGGTGTTTTCCCGACTTTCCTGCCAGTCAGGAAAAGAAAACACCTTTTTTGTAGGTTGTATCCCCGTGAAGGGCTCTTGCTTGACTACTCTGCTGATCTGGGGGAAGAACATAGCGAGTGACAGTTTGTCACGGTTGTCTCTGCAGGGTAACCGAGTATATCGCTGCTGGTCTAGACAGACACTTCGTCGACCCAGATGGTGGCGCTAACGTCGAGCGGAAAGGAGCAGCTTTCGAAGCATCTGGTTTGGGATTGGCAGCAGGCCATCCCAACATTAACTGCAAGCCCTCCTCCGGAGACTGGGTGGGTGAAATCGCTGAAAATCTGCCGACCGCTTCATTCGCCACGATCTGCCGACACTTTATGGAGCGTTCACTGGAAGTGGTCGTGGGACTCGAAATCCGCCAGAGCGCTGAGGACCGTTTAGCAGCAGGAGTCGAGAGCGACACAGATGTGTTTTCTTCCCTTCTTGGCATCGGAAAAGACGATAAGTTCTTTAAGGATGGCCACGTTCAGAACATTACCTTTCACGATCTGGGTGGAGACAAGCAATTCTGCTATGTATGATGCAAGGCGTTGCCTTCCATGAAGAAGACCAGGGTCTATGACACCAGCATATGCCTTCAGAGGGATGGCTTTGTGCATGTAGCCTACTGTGTCTGTACAGCAGGCCTTGCTGGTTGTTGCAACCATGTGGCGGCACTGCTACATGCCCTTGAAGAGTTTGCACGTTTGGGACTATGTGTATGGGAGGAGCCAGAATCACCTACCTCAAGGCTCTGCACTTGGAACAGGCTTCGAGCAAGGTGTGTGTATGCATTCAAAGTCGAATATAATAGGCTCTATCGGGCAAAATTCATGCTTGGCCAGAAGAAGCGTGGTCATGGCCGGAAGCCGTTCCACAACCCAGTTCCGCCAAACAAGCGCCTGGTGAATCCAGAAGAAATGGAGGACCTGCAACAAAACCTAACGAAGGGTCATGAGCATGCAGTTGCCGCGGCACCCAAGGGAAAGAGAAGTACTGCCCTTCAGTATGGGCCTTGTAACTTTCTTACGGTGATGGTGGAGACCAATGGTTCCAGCAGCCGCAGCAGTGACTCTGAGAGCTGCAGGAGTGACTCAGATGCTAGCAGAGCTTCTGACAGCGAACACTGCACTTCACAGATCCTTGATGAGCATGCAAGTGGTCCGTTACCTAAATTATAGTCAAACGAATATCCAATGAAAAATTTCTTTATCTGCCGGTACTTAAAAGGTTTCACAGAAAAAAATACCCAGGTCATGGGGCCCTTCAAAGAAAACTTCGTTTGACCTTTGCACTTAAATCTCTATTAGTATTATGGTGCGAAGACAAAACATATCCCTCAAGCTCTGATACGCTTACAACTTCAGTGATACAATTTTAAATAGGAGCGACAGTGTGCTTTGCACAATACACGGGTGGACTGAACTTTACTTCGCTCACCAACTCATTCAATAACAATTTAACCATCACAAAAAAGAGAAGGCTAAACTGACAGAGTGAAAATGAGAACGTCCACTTGAACCAAAACACACCCTACGGCATGGGTGGATTCTACGGCATGGGTGGATTCTACGGCATGGGTGGATTCTACGACATGGGTGGATTCTACGGCATGGGTAGATTGGCCTTAAGCCAGGATAAACTGTTGACGGGTTGAACTGCTTAGACCACTAAGGATGTTTAAACGTGATATGCCGGCTGAATACTACTGCTGACGTCTTAATTGTCATGACATTGTACAAATGTGCAAGAAACATTGCCCTTGGTGCGACAATAGTCCTTGCCTCTTTTCGGCCATGAATGAACCTACATTTATCTTGGTTACTATGGTACTTGGTCCTGTTCAAGTTGTGAAGTGCTATTCGATGTGCTGTTTGTTTAGTTACCATCAGAATTATACCAACTCTGCAAGCATTACAGGATGTTACTACGACATGCTAACAAAACTCTGAAATACCACACTGCAAGCCGTAGCTTCTTCCAAAGGACTGTATTCTCTTTTTTTTTTGGTTACGCAAGAGCTAGAGCAGATCCGAGACCCCCAAAAATACAATATGATGAAACAAGAGCGAGGTCAGGTAAGTTCAAAGGTCACAGCCACAACAAGAGTGGGTGAAAGCGAGAGCGAGCGATTAGAGGACCGTAACTGGGAGGTTGGTCGAGAGAGAAAAAGAGAGGGAGAGAGAGAGAGAGCAAGCTAGACAAGAAATGCGCACTGGAGCGCAAAGTCGCCATTGAGTATAGACATCCATTGAGTATAGAAATAGTCAAGAGAGCAAGGTGAGAATGTGTACAGCTCACAGGTGTGACATCCTGTTTGTTGAACAAGTGCAGAATGTTTTGATCGAGGGCGTAACATCTGATGATCAGAATTTAAGCAGAAGGCAAGGAGAGTATTTGAGAAGGAAGGGGGGACACAGCTGTATACTGCCCGACAGAAAGGGGGGGGGGGGGAACACAGCTGTATACTGCCTGACAGAAGATTAGGAGAAGAAATGTTATTGCACTGTGAAAAAACGGATTGAAGAAATTTTGACAAAATACTCAACTGTATGGTAGGACTGGGACTCAAACCCAGGCACCAAATCACCTAGCAGACAAGATGACAAGATGGCATGGCGGACTGTTTGGTGACTCTTGTCTGCTTGGCGAATTGGTGCCGCAGGTTCGAGTCCCGATCCAGGCACGAAGTTGAGCATTTTGTCAATTTTTCTAGTCCCTGAGGAGTTCGCCCTAGCAAGGTGCATGCACATGAAGCAGCACACATTGCAGCACATGTTGATGTTCAATGTGCTTCGTTATTCAGACATTGATGAATGCTTGGACTCATTTGCCTGCCATCACAATGCTACTTGCAGTAACATTCCTCGCTCCTACAATTGTACATGTGTTTCCGGAAGACAGGGAAATGGCTTTGATGTGTGTAGTGATATTGACGAATGCCGAGAAAACCTTCATAGCTGTCATAGCGATGGTACATGTACAAACACAGTGGGATCGTACAGCTGTGCGTGCAACGTCGGGTTTACCGGGAGTGGCCTGAGCTGTACAAACATTGATGAGTGTTCAGCCGGAAGTCACAATTGTAGTTTGGATGCTACTTGTACGGATACCTCTGGGTCATTCATTTGCACATGCAATACAGGATACACAGGAAACGGTGAGACATGCTCTAATGTGGACGAATGCTCCAGTGGAGCACACAGCTGTCACTCTCAGGCTGCCTGTACTGATACTGTTGGCTCCTTCACTTGCACTTGTAACCATGGATACTCTGGTGGTGGGGTCAGCTGTGATAACATTGACGAATGTTCTGGTGGGATTCATGATTGTCACGGTGATGCATTGTGCAATGACTCTCCTGGATCATTCCAATGTGTGTGTCGGAATGGGTATTCAGGGAATGGGACGCAGTGTGTTAATGTGGATGAGTGCGTTCAGGGGAGTCACAACTGTCACAGTCAAGCGACATGCGACGACACCAAAGGCTCCTTCACATGTACTTGTAACCGTGGATACTCAGGCAGAGGGGTGAACTGCTCTAATGTTGATGAATGTTTCACTGGAAACCATGATTGCCATGGCAATGCAATGTGCTCTGACACGGATGGTTCATTCTCATGCTCTTGTAAAACTGGGTTTAGCGGGGATGGGCGATCTTGTGTCAATATTGACGAATGTCTGACGAATGCCCATAACTGTCATGACAACGCAACGTGTTCGGATACGGAGGGTTCTTTCAGCTGTTTGTGCAAACTTGGATTTTCAGGGAATGGTACAAGCTGTGTCAACATTGATGAATGCGTCAGCAACTCTCATGATTGCCATGGCAACGCAACCTGTTCAGACACTGACGGTTCATTCTCATGCTCTTGCAAAACTGGGTTTAGTGGGGATGGGCGGTCCTGCATCAATGTGAACGAATGTCTGACAAACACCCATAACTGCCATGACAATGCTTTGTGTACGGATACTCACGGATCGTTCCTTTGCTCGTGCAATGGTGGTTTTGAGGGGAGCGGCACCATTTGTGTGAATGTCAACGAATGTTTCACAAGGTCACACAATTGCCATGGCAATGCAACTTGCTCTGACACGGTTGGCTCCTTCGTCTGCTCTTGCAACAATGGTTACTTTGGCAATGGACTAAATTGCACCAACATCGATGAATGCTTCACATCGAGTCATAACTGCGATAGAAATGCTGTGTGCACTGATTCAGAAGGTTCGTACATCTGCACTTGCCGATCTGGATATTCAGGTGATGGTGTTATCTGTTCAAATATCAATGAATGTCAGGAGGAGAGCCACGACTGTCATGCCAATGCTACATGTGAAGATAGCGATGGCTCGTTCAGGTGCTTTTGCATGTCTGGATATTCGGGCAACGGCGTGAACTGCTCCAATGTAAATGAATGCTTATCACAATCCCACAATTGTCATAACAACGCATCGTGCTCAGATACGAGTGGATCCTTCCAATGTTCCTGTGACATGGGATTTACTGGAAACGGCAGAAATTGTGGAGGTAAGGTGAAAGTTAGAAAATGAAGGGATTATGCAATGTTTCCATTAACCCTTCAAAGAAGATAATGACCAATTTTCAATGGTTGAACAAAGCGAAGAATGGAAAAAGTTGAAAAACCTGTTTCTTTTCCACCTTGAGTTACTTCCTTGTCTTGGTCACATTACAATGATCAGCAAGCCTCCGGCCTCCTTACAATGATCAGTGGCCCTTTAGCTTTCTTCTAGAGCTCTACTCTTGTTCCTCACTCTCTCTGTTCTGGTTGCCTGCAGTTCAGGTCTTTGAAATGGTAGGAAGGGTCAAGTGTCCGACAACACTAACCCAAAAGCACACACTTGACCGGCTTCATAGAGGTAGTAGAATCTTCTTCTTGATTGGCCAGCTGACAACAACAAAATCAACAATAGATACAGTGCTACTCATACGAAGGTCAAAGATCAAACTGAATATCAGGAAAGGAGTGCCCACAGAAATAACCAAATAAAGACTGCTGAGACACCACAAAGGCCACGAGGCTTTCTTCTTTGTTTCAGTCAGCGGGTGTCCTTGTTTCTCCTTTTTGCTCGGTCTGATTTGTTTTTGCTGTTCGTGAGAAGGCCTTTCCCGATCGTATTTTTGCACTCCTGATTCGTGCCGCTGTCGAGGAGTGGGGGCTCTTCCATCAAACCTGTAAATATTTCTGGTAGCTGTGGTGGCTTTTCTCCCTGTGTTTCTATCCCGGGAAAATCCCTTGCACTACCCCAGTGTTAACTGATATGCTCGCAAGGCTGCAGTGGGTCTTTTCATTTGCCCGATCGAAGGACCTATCTTCTTGGAGTTTGGTTGCTGCTTTACCTTCTGTGGTAACGCGTGAAAATGACCACATCTGGGTATGATTCACCACTCAATAAGTTCAGTCATGGAGAGACAAAGGAATGTTACTTGAAATCCCCTTATGTGATGGGATTGGTTTTGTTGATAGATTCAATGACAGATTCTAGAGATTGGAAAATCAGACGCTGGGTGTTTTTTTCCCGCCCTTTAATCTCATCCATGTTGTTCACATTCTTACAGATGTGGATGAATGTTTGCAGTTTCCGTGCCACAGTGAGGCTATGTGTACCAACAGCCTCGGTTCATTCCTCTGCTCTTGCCGTTCTGGCTACTCAGGTAATGGCTTTATATGCAACGACATCGACGAATGCACCTCAGAACCAGTTGCTCACAATTGCCATATCAACGGTACATGTATGAACAGAAATGGAAGCTTCAGTTGTCTGTGTGAGACAGGCTTCAACGGAGACGGTGTCAACTGCACAGGTAAGCCGAAAGGGACTTTGAGTATGTTTAGATTTGACCCAGGAAGAAATGTTTGAATGCACTAGTTAAGGGGGAATATTCGCCAGAGACACTAGAAGGTTACTAGCCTGTAAACATACCAAATGAGCGGTTTCATTTAAAGTGATTGGTGATTGATCTGCTGTAACCCACCTAGAAAACCTGTTCAGTTAGAATTTTATCATCTAATGTCATGTCTCATTTTTTTTATCGTTCTCACTCAATCTGCACTTCGTTAGATATGAATGAATGTTCGTTGCTTGGAGTATGCCACAGTCGGGGCACATGTACAAACGTGGTTGGAAGCTTCTCGTGTGCTTGTACGTCTGGGTATGAGGGAGATGGCTTTCTTTGCTCCAATATCAACGAGTGTTCATCGGGTACACACAATTGCGATTACAATGCATTATGTGATGACAGTGATGGCAGCTTCACCTGTGCATGTGTGACTGGCTATTCTGGCACTGGTGTGCAATGTGTTGATATCAATGAATGCGACAGCTCTCCCTGCTCTCCGCAGTCTTCCTGTGTTAACACTCCTGGAAGTTACTTTTGCTTGCCATGCAGGACAGGGTATTCAGGTGACGGAGTGACATGTGCCAATATCAATGAGTGTTCAAGCTCGACTCACAATTGCCATGGTAATGCCACTTGCACAGATACACAAGGCTCCTTCTCTTGTTCATGTAACCTAGGTTACAGTGGCGGTGGTAGAGTTTGCCTCGACATCAATGAATGTTCAAACGCAGAAAGCTGTCATCAAAACGCCAATTGCACCAATGTTCCCGGTTCCTTCACCTGTACCTGCCGTCCTGGGTTTTCTGGGGATGGTTTCTTTGCTTGTAACGATGTTAATGAATGCTTGGATACAACCAACCCTCAGTGTGACTCCAACGCCGCGTGCATGAACACTCCTGGTGCGTTTAGTTGTATGTGCATCAGTGGGTTTGAAGGTGACGGCTTTCAGTGTTCTGACACAGATGAATGTAATCAAGTAACACCAGCTTGTGCAGACAATGCACTCTGCACCAATATTCCCGGAAACTTCGAGTGTGCCTGCGTTGGCGGTTACCAGGGCAATGGATTTGACTGCACAGATATTGATGAATGTAGTGACCAAACACACAACTGCCATGCCAACGCCTTGTGCAGCAATTTTCCTGGTACATTCAGCTGTTCATGTCACCCTGGGTTCCTGGGCAACGGCACAGAGTGTGTTGATGAAAATGAATGTCTCAACTCACCTTGCTCAGCCCTCGCCACATGTAACAACTCCGTAGGAAGCTTCCAGTGCCGCTGTCTTCCTGGTTACACCGGCTCCGGATTCACATGCACTGACATTGACGAATGCATCTCTCTCATTCAAACCGAAACATGTAATACCAGCACCTCTGTCTGCACAAACAACCCTGGGAGCTATGATTGCTCATGCCGATCTGGATTTGAAGGCGATGGGTTTCGGTGTGCTGACTTAGATGAATGCACAAGGCAAACACACAGCTGCCATGGCGATGCTACATGCATTAATCAGGCAGGCACATTTTCCTGTGTCTGTAACCTTGGCTTCAACGGTCCGGGTACAAGCTGTGTCGATGTGGATGAATGCATCAAGCAGCATAATTGTCATACAGACGCCACATGTGCAAACACTCCAGGATTGTTCACATGTACATGTAATAATGGTTATCAAGGCAATGGAACATCATGTTTGAACATCAATGAGTGTAACGAAGTCCCTGGACCATGCCATGGAAACGCCACATGTCAGGACACGGTTGGTTCATTCAGTTGTTTCTGTCGCCTCGGGTACGAGGGTAATGGTCTAGCTTGTTCTGATCTCAACGAATGTCAGCGTGGACTGGACTTTTGCCATAGCAACGCTCAGTGCTCGAACACAATTGGTTCCTTCTTGTGCGGCTGTCGTTCCGGCTACACAGGAAGCGGCTTCTTCTGTTCTGATGTGGATGAATGCAGTACTCAAGTCTGTCATACTGTAGCCTCTTGTACAAACATGATTGGCTCCTTCGCATGCAATTGCCCTGCAGGGTATACAGGAGATGGCCTGCTGTGTGAAGGTGAGAAAAACATAATTATCTTCTATTTATTTTGGAGAGTACTGCCCTGGGTTGTTTTGAATTTTGTAGTAGAATCAATGATACCAGCAAAAGGTTTAAATTCTTGCCTCTGCACACGATCTATTGGTTGGTGGTGCCCGCTGTCAACCACACACGGTTGGTGGTGCCCGCTGTCAACCACACACGGTTGGTGGTGCCCGCTGTCAAGCACACACGGTTGGTGGTGCCCGTTGTCAAGCACACATGGTTGGTGGTGCCCGCTGTCAACCACACACGGTTGGTGGTGCCCGCTGTCAACCACACGTAGTTATCTTGTTCGACCAAAAAGAACCAAGAACAAAACAGAGAGAGAGAGAGAGAGAGAGAGAGAGAAAGAGAGAGATGGCACTGCTAGGCTCCAACTAGAGAAGAAAGAAAAAGGGGGGCTTGACAAGCCAGGTGGCATAACGAGAAAGGAAGAATTAAGGTGGCCCCAGGCTGTCCGAGTACCAGGATTGATTTTCAGCTATGCTGACGGGAAAAAACCTCCGTGCTCTGGTACAAGCGTTGAATGGAGAAAAAAACCGGAAAATACATTTAAGACAGCCTTGGGGGCCAAATGTAGCCATGCACAGGATATCACAAGAGCCAGAAAGAAGAGCAGGCTGGGTGGGAGGGCAAGTAGAGGATCAGAGAACGAAACTACGAGCTTGGCTGACAGGGCCTTGGACACGACAGGAAGAGGCACCTGTCAGCGCAGCTAAATAAAATGGCGGATAATGCATACGGCACAGCAGCTGGCGAGAATTGCACTTCTCGCCTATCTCACTTCGCTTGGCCGGCAAGAAGTATTATTTTTTCTTCTTCATGTTCTCCCCTTCTTGCTAGTTTTTACCTTACCCTGGCCACTTTGCAATCTCCTGAAATAACCCGTTTCACGTTTCCCTCCCCAACCACACGATAAGCACCACAAAAGGAAGGCCGCTCCTTGGTTTGATCGAGGAAGGCCAGGGGACACTGGCTAAAATGTTGTACCATCTCAAACCCGATGTCAGGGCTCTGCTACAATCTTCTTTTCACTTGCTCAGACTGTCGAGTTCAGACAATGTCCTTTATCATTATTCTTGTCTCTTCCACAACCATACGTTTTGGCCGACCATGCGCTTCCTTTTCATTTTTGAATTGCAAGATATCCAAGTCACCTTCTACCGATTTTTTCTTATAGACTGAGCAAACAAGTAAAGAGGTGTTGCTCATTGCAGTTCGTGCATATTGTGCGTCACCATATGGCTTGCTTACATGTTTTTGTTACGTTTTCCCTGTCAGACATCAATGAATGTGCGGGGCAAGGCCATGACTGTCACTCATCCTCGAACTGCATAAACAATGAAGGCTCTTTCTCCTGTCAATGTTTGCCTGGGTATGAGGGAGATGGTCGGAACTGTACAGGTATGATGATGTGCTGGATTGGTGATCTAAAACTTGTGTTCATTCCATAATAATTGTGCTTATTGTTGTGAGATGTTAGTTCATTGCTTATACGATAAACATATCGGTGATGCCACACATTCAACAGTTGGGTGTCTCTCAGTCTTGTCGATTGCTCTGCGTGGCTTTGCGCAACTTCCCTTTGGAAAATAATCAATCTTTGAAGACCCTCTCCTTCTCCCATCGGCCAGATCTTGATGAATGTCTGCTTGGATCCCACACCTGCCATTCCAATGCCACATGTCAAAACCAAGCTGGAAGCTATGCCTGCACGTGCAGAAATGGCTTCCGTGGAAATGGACAAATCTGCCAAGGTGAATTTTTCTCCTTGTGTTGCATCTGCGCTTTTATTTTTGTGTCAAACTCTGTTCCGTTTTGCCAAACATCATGTCATGGGCTATGTAACTTGTGCATTATTTTATATATAAAAGTCTCAGCCATAATGCAGCACGACAACCCTTACCAGGATCTTCCTTCAAGTTTAGAGGATCTCACTATGCAGCGCTTCTCTTTGCCTTTTGCTGATTTACTTCATTTGAAATGTGAAAAAGGTAGTGGGTAGATTTCACTTTTCTCAGCACCGTGCATAATTCGATATAATGAAACAACATTTTCCGCATGTGTTTCTGTCCAGATATTCTGGAGTGCGTTGAGAATCCCGACGTGTGTGATGAAAATGCACTCTGTAACAATCACCTCGGCTCATTCTCATGTACTTGCCTGTCGGGCTACTCGGGTCCAGGAACAACCTGTACAGGTACACATGCACAAGTAAAAACCTGTCTTAAAAGGAAAAACTCTTTTGAAATTACTTAAATTGATGATGGCATAAGCTATAAGAAGGGATTGCTAGCCCTATTTTTTGTAATCATAACTGTGACCAGATGAAGGAAAAGGAAACAGCGTGCTAAAACGTGACAAAGCCGTGTCAACTGTTGCAGAAAGCAAAGAATAACATTGTTTGAGTTTGCAAAAGTTGGTGACTCTGAGCTCTTTAACCAGAGGTGCTAAGGTTTCTTTTCGCAAGGTTTATTGGGCCTCCTTTTCTCTCCTATGGACGAGCTAATGTGTAATAATTTCTGAAATCTCTTTTGCCTCCCACGAAGGTGCTTTTCTCCAATGGCTCTGTTCTTCCTGCTAAGGTGTTCTTTTCACAAGACTGTCCGTTCTCCATCTCCTTACAGATAGTGATGAATGCATCACAGGGGTGCACAATTGCCATGACAATGCGCAATGTCAAAACTCAGCTGGAACCTTCAGCTGTGCCTGTAATTCCGGGTACACTGGCAATGGAACTGGATGCCAAGGTACAGACACCATGCTGGCCCAGGCTGTCATTTCTTACTGTCGCAGAATGGCAGCTGAGGGATGCACCTTAATCAGTCATTGAAAGAGTTGCTTCGACGTGTTGTTTCCAGAAATGATTCTTCCTTCGATTATTCTTTTTTTGGCATGTCAAAATGTTTGAGGACAACCAAAAGACTTTGTAGGGCCGTGATATCTCTGACCATGAGGCAACTCACCTCGTAATTACTTTGTATACATATACTTTAGTGAACGAAAGAAGTAAATCATATCGAGTTGATCTGCCCGCCACGGCGAACTTTTCGATCCGGGTACTCGAGCATGCGCATAGGCTCTGCGCGG
>JAOWAR010151843.1:0-10000 GCA_028571005.1 Clathrina lutea
ACGTTCCGCCACTAGCCCTAGTGGCGGAACGTCTTCAAACTTATTTGTCTTTGCTTCACTATTCTTTACCTAGAAAATATTCTCCCTTTTCAGATTGTTCTTTTCTTTCCGAGAGTGACAGAGAGGGATTGTGTGGCTAGATCCCTTGCGTGCCGCAGTGTTGTTCTTATTATCCTGACGTTACCGACTGGAGCAGCGATTTTGTTTATGTCCCATTCCTCTCGTTCTCTTATCATTTTCATTTTACTCTTTTTGGTTTGGCCGTTGCTAAGAAAAAGCTATAACCCACGCATGCCACGGATCTGCCTAGTTCTTCTCTGTGGTCGACGCCTTTTTTTGCCTCCTGTCTCTGCTTTTCTCGGGGGTCGGGGGGGAGGAGGGGGCAGTCTTTTTCAGTTACAATGGATCTGGCCAGTGCAGACAACATGCAGTTCTTACCAATAAAAGATATCTGACTAAACAGGAAGCTGGTTTTGTTCGGATCGATGCACTGGCCGACCCCAATGGGAGTACTCGAATGCCTTTATTAGCCCTCAGGGAATCGTTGGGCGAAGCAGCTTCGGTCACACACAGGCTATCTCCTTACACGAGTGGGCAAAATTCTCCGCCGGCACTTCCTGGCCTACACTGAATTTCAATGCTCCCACTGAGTAAAGATATTTACCAGACGTTTTCTTGTACGTAGCGAGTTTATGTGCACAGCAGCAGAGGATGTGTCATGCCATTGGTAGTAGTAAATTTGGTACACATCCGCGGGCTTTGTGACGTAGTGGAGATCTGTTCCAAAAATTCCAAGCGCTGTTGCACGAATAGCAGAAGCAACCGAACATCAACATGCATTGCATTGTCTCACTGGTTGCGGTGATGACGAAGCGTGGGAATTAGAAATGTATCAACACTTCTCACCTGCAAGGGCACGAAACAGGTGCTCTTGTGTGATCAGATCGATCAGCCGACTCATGTCCCCGAACCGTGCGTGAAATTATGCATGTTGGCTTTGCTCATGACACCACACCTCGGCCTACCATCCAGCCAGAGTCCTGTACCAAATCGAACTTCTGGGTTCTCGACCAGCAATCGATCTGCAACTGAATGTCTTGCAGCTGGCAGCCAATGAGTGAATTCCCCAATAACGCAGAAGTTTATTCCATCCTAAAAAACATAATATTGAATATTTAGATAGCGATCATAAGTGATTGAGAATCCTCTATATAGTTATGTTACTTACTTTGGATTCGACCCGGCTGAACAACATGGCGTTTCTGAAGATTGTTTCCTTTAACTTGCTATAGAACAAAAGGTGTAGTACGACTTGAAGTAAACGATAGATCCGCCGAAGGTGACCTGGCTTGCAGTTGCACCTTTCGTCTTTTAGGGGAGTCTTGGCTATGAAGCTTTCGAAGGCCATTCTCCATGCACGCCTATTTCGGAAACCGCATAAAGGCCATCTTGTCACTGACCATGTATCGAAGCCATGGTCGGGCGTTGCGCCGAACAATTGGGCTCAAGTATTGTTGAAGGTCGAGTAGGGCTGCATGAAGCTCAATGGCAGCGGTGAAAAATGCTCGGAAGTCCTTGAGAGCTTTCTATAGAAGTGCGGGGCCGAGTCATCGATGGCGTGGCTCCAGCGTGGAGTTCTTTGCGCAGACCTATGAGAGCAGCAGCAGGAAGGGCGGGAAGCAAAGGCACGCCTTTGCCAGTGAAAATGTTGAGAGAAGAGATGGGAAGCGACCACACTCCGCCCGAACGCCGGTCAGGGCAGCCGCTCATTTCTCTTTCCGTAGCATTTCTCGGGGATCTCAATTTACCTCGTCAGTCTGCAATTCCAGCACCGATCGCAAAATTGCACGACCTTCAGGACCGATACTAAACTTTGCAACTTTTTTGCAACAGCTTTTTCACTGGCGTGTTGCCGTTTCGCTCCCGACAACTTCGATGGATGTACGCCCGTGCAATCTCTTGATCTGGTCTTTGTTATTTGCACTGGCATCATTGAGCAAGTGCTATCCGCACGGTGCTCGAAGGCAACAAGGAGGCCCCGTGAAGAACATCACACCGAGAGAACGGAGAACGTCAACGTCGAAAAGCGAAACAGAGAAGGAACAAGGTAAACTGCTTGAAAAAAGGACTTCGCGAAAGCTCCCTCTTCTGCGTGTGAGTCGGTGTGACTCGCGTTCGTCGCATGAAAGTAGTCGATGCTGGCAAGCTGAGAAAGAAAGGCAGCAGAATTTGAGTACCATCTTATCTTATACTTCACTTCAAAGTAGCACTTTTTAAGTCTTGTGTGGTAACTGTCGCCAGTCGTGCAGTACTTAAACGTAATTCGTTCGGGACCTTCTAACCGGCTGATGAAGGCAATAGGCGACGATCATTTGGCATCGCTCTCCGGTCAGAAGCACATCGATGCCTGATTTGGAAGTTTTTGAGTGTCGTGGGAACGATTGTGAGAGACAAAGCAAGGATAATAATCGAAGACTTCTTCTGATCGATCCGTTTGGGTGAGCATTCTCGGTCTGAGATTAGTATCAGACCTTTTGAAGACGACTTGGAGAAAAGGCATTCTGTATCTATCAGCCTGCTATAAGAGATTGCCGCGAATCGTGATGGTTCTTAGCTAATCATGTCATTCTTCGTCTTACGTTCGGCGTGTGTTCAGGCGAGGCACGTTATGACGTCATTTTTGGAGAAGACGATGCCCCCGAATATCGCCAGTTACACCGAGTTCTTAGGCGGGGACAATTTCCCAGATACCGCGGAAGCAGATCGAGTTCCAACTCGGGGTCGAGCTCACAACCGGCTGGATCAAGCTCAAACAGCGGAGCCTCAGAACGTGACACCGTGACAGGACCACCTTCACGAGATGACGAAGACGAGGACGCACCCACCCTGTCGAGAACACCTCGCACGGCCGGTAAGAGTGGATGACATTCGTGAGCTTAGAGGAGTCCAACCTAGCCGTTGGGAGCTGTTCCTTTTACTTACTCATAAGTCAATGCTTTCGCCTTTACCCTTGACCGGTTGGTGACTAGAAAATAGTATTGCCTTCTAGATAAACACCTCGTTAACTCTCGAACCTGGGAACACCGATAAGTCGGCCCGGTGCTTCTATGGAAACCATGACAACCAGCCTTTGCCTCACTGATATTCAATTATTGATGAGTTCTTAATCCCACTCATCATCCTCCAGCTGACCCGACCACATTGACCGCCAGCAGTCCTCCCTGTGGTGATGGTGATTGCATGGACGACGAGATCAATGCTTTGAGTGAAGACATCGAGAGAACGGCAAAGAAAGCGGTCGTGACAAAGCAGGTTGGTTGAGTAGGGTTAACGTTCATACTGGGGTCTTTGACTTTAATATTCCAGAAAATGGGGTAAAAGGCGCCCTAGTTGCTGAAATACAATCATACCATAAAAAATAGAGAAAGGAATCGGCACTTTGTCATGAAGTGAAGGGCAAAGTGATTGCCACCAATAACATTCCTTGACTTTTGCGTGCCCTTCTGTCAGTCAGTGGGTACCGCTTAACACCCTGATGTGAGAGACAGATAAGGCGGGGAAGATTGAGAATGAGAAAGGAAAATCACGTTTTACACCCCCGGAGGCGGAGAGACAGGGAACGAAGAAAAAAATCAATGGCCTTGGGTGGGCTCGAAAGCACGGGCTCGGGCTTGCGATCCGAGCATTATGTTGTCGACCATCAATTATTCATTGTTCATGGTGACTTTGTTTTTCCTTTACAAATGACCATGATGTCATTTGCCACTCTCAGGATGCCCTGCACGCCGTGGACCAATTTAGCAAACTGCTGTCACTTGAACACGACTCCGACGATGACGAGAATGAAGAAAAGCAGCGTGCCAATACAGAGTAAGCTCCAACAAAAGCACATGAGATAAAAGTAACCCCATCGAAAGCTTCAATTACTGAAGCTCGCCTGCCGCTGCATTATGCTTGGATGATGAAGCTAAAGGGCATATAATACGATAAAAAGTGACACCCAGAAACACATCGTTCCTGTCGTTAAACTCTGTGTCGTGTTGGATTTGTTCTTTTCTCATTTTCAGGGTTCTGAGATCTCAGGAGACGCTTCTTGTTCAGGCACTCGAGCTGCAGGATGACGACACTGACGACACTGACGATGATCCAACCAACTCCCATCAAAGGGTGGCCCCTGTCTTCCACCACGAAACAGAGAACCTTGCGGTCTATGCCACCGACGTGCGGCTCAACATGACGAAGATGGATGGGGAGCACTCGTTCTTCGTTGCAGCTTCAACTTCGGACGACGCCTCCTTTCTCCTGAACCACACCTACCACCCTGTCGGAAACGTGACATTTAGAAGTCGTGCAGTTCAGGCCAACATGTGCAGCATTGGTCTCAGTCGTAGTCTCGCAGAAATGGCAATTTGCCTTCCGCCTGGCCTGACAACACTCCAAGGGCGACTCACTGGGAGCCACGAGAGAGTGCGATTGTTCTTCGCAGCATACTACAAGACGAGCTTGTTCAGACAAAGGGTACTCCTTTCCGATGATTCGTTCGGTCAGCCGTTTTATCTTCGCAGCTCCATCATCGCAGCAAGTGTCGGAAACCAATCAGCAAAGAACTTATCCGAGCCAGTGCAAATTCTCTTCAAGCCTCTTCAGGTAGGACAGACGGGGTCAGAGATGACGTGAACATCACGATGTTATGACTTCTTTTCTTTGTGTGGCTGATTTTTTGGAC
The DNA here is from genome assembly GCA_028571005.1 of Clathrina lutea. Taxonomy (NCBI): domain Eukaryota; kingdom Metazoa; phylum Porifera; class Calcarea; order Clathrinida; family Clathrinidae; genus Clathrina; species Clathrina lutea. Next base: position 4,727 of record JAOWAR010151843.1, read on the forward strand.
AGCTAATAAGATAGGCGGGTTTGGGAATTGGGGCGTTCTCATGTCACATGCTGTCTACAGATTCTCTTTCAGACGTTGAGGCTTTTCAGCGGGTAGAGCTGTGTTTGCTAATTCTGATCATTGCAGTAAACCTTCAGACAATGCAACATGATTAATTAGGAAACCAAATGTGTGTGCATTGCTATTTGCCCAGCTCGGAGAACGAGGAGTGTGTGCCTTCTGGGACTTCTCTGCCAGAAGTAAGTTCTTCACAGCAAATGGCCACACCAAGATTTGGCTACCTTAGCATTACATGACTTCCCCGCTTAAACCAAATAACTCCAAAAATCATTTGACTTTATCGTAATCATGTAAAAGCTCAATCCTGAGCTTATGCAACTCCGGAAATACAGCAGGCAAACCAACAATCAATACGTACAGATTGTTAAACACCAATGCAGCTGTTCGTTGTGCAGTTTTACGACAGTAACTAGCCGATCGATCCACGCTTTGTCTGGGGTTTGAAAAGCTCCCCACAACCTTGCAGCTCTACCAACCCGCCTACTCCACAACTGGAAGTCGCCTTCAGCTCGAATGGCACAAATCCAAGCGTAGTTCGTACATCACGCGCAGACAATTGGTCGCAGCCCCAGGGGTACATGGAACAAAGCCCGTTACCATGGTTAAAATGATCACCGGGCCAGACCTTCGCCCATCGATTGACGGGCCGGAAAAAGTCAACCAAGGGCCAAAATCGAGGGAAAAAAGTCCGGACGGGCATGAAAACCGGCCAAGGAAATGACCAGTCGCCGGCCCTTGCCCCATCTCGACGTTAATCCTGGGCACACACACACACACACACACACACACACACACCTCTCCAGTTTATTTGACACACACACACACACACACACACAACACACAAACACACACAAACACACACAAGCACAAGCACGCACAGACACACACTGGCCGTCTGCATTATAGATATAGATTGCAGTTTCGAAAATTCAACCACCATTTTTTATGTAAAATCACAACTGATCAGACCAAGAGTTGAGATGGGTGTGTTTGTCAGTACGTACGTGATTTTCTGTGTGTGTGTGTCTCTCTCTCCGCGTCTGCGCGTGCTCATGTGTGTGTTTGTGTGTATGAGTATGTTGACCTTTTACCATGCAGGCAAGGGCACAGATCAATTATTCCAGAAATTAATCTGGCATTTTGCTGCTAATAGATGGCACAGGAGATTGGAGCACTGAAGGGTGCTGGTTGGTGGACAGTACAGACGATCACGTGACCTGCAACTGCAGTCATCTTACAAACTTTGCCCTATTAGCCGTAAGTACGCTTACCCATTGCACACTGTTATCGTATTGAAATGTGTTTTGGCTACAGCTTTGTCTGTCAATATAACATTTACAGATTCCACATGTTACCATATTTGCTTAGAGAAGCAGTTTCCTTCAATATGTTTCAGGCATACGTTGTACCTTCGGCATGACCTTTAAGAAGGTGACGACAGCCTTTGCAGAATCCAACTGCTGAGATTACAAAACCGAAGCAGAGCTATTCTGTTTAATTCGCCAAGAATTGATTGTAATTCCTTCAGCAACAGTTTAAACTTGCAATTTGTGTAACCAGGACACCCTGTTTCTGTAAACCTTTCTTGTTTCAATAAAAAATAGCATCTGTTCAACGCCTTTCCATTCCATAGGACGGAGCTCCTGGACAGGTTCGAATGAGCAGGAACCACGAGAAGGCTCTCGGTGCAATCACCTACCTCGGCTGTGCCTTCTCACTTCTCAGCATCCTAATCTTCTTTGTCTGCTACCTGGTCCTTCGGTAAAGAACACACAAGCTGCCCTGTAATGAATATTCTACCTGAGTGTATGTCCCTGTGTACAGGTATTGCTTTACACATTTTTACCCAATTTCTTAATAATGTTTCCTCATCAATTACTGCAGAGGGAAAAATATTTGTTACCACCTTTAGGGTCTTGCCTTGGGCATATTATCATGTGCTATTTCTTACAGAACACTTTTTAGCAGCACAGAGCTGAAAGTGGAAAGCTTGAAGGAATTGTGATCTCCCTTAAATGTTCTCAGGTTTTGTCTTGTAATGGCATTAGTAGCTAGAACTTCTCAATTGATTGGCAGGCTTACCTTGTGTCCTGACTATCTTCTTGATTCATTCAATTTTACAGCTGGCTGCGTCAAGAAATGTCAACCCGTCTCCTCCTCCAGTTCTGCTTTGCTCTGGTCGGCCTAAACATTTTTTTCTTGGCGTCGTCCCAACCGGCAGCTAACAGTGGGGAGTGTGCCTTCACTTCTGTTATGACACACTACTTCCTACTCAGCACGTTCTGCTGGACTCTCATACAGAGCGTGCACCTCTACCGGCACGTTGTTGAGGTCTTCAGTAAGGAGATCTCAAAGTTCTTCTGGAAGGCATGCCTCTTCTCTTGGGGTAAGAAAGGACGGTTGATACCTTTTTCTGACCTAAACGCCCGTCAAGAAAGAACGGCTAAGAAACAACACTATGAAGATAAGCCTATGCTGGACTTGTATGCTTGTCTGCTATGGCAACAAGCATGCTCTACTATACTAGGTTGACTTTCCAGTCTAAGGCCACAAGCAGCTGTTGTATATGGAACATATGGCCTAACACTATCCTAATCTTTCTCTACCATTGTTCATCTTTCTTCATGCACCTTACCAAACTAAACCAGAAACTACCCTCACAGTAGCTGTGTTTTCCTTCCTTCAGGTGTGCCAGCAGTTGTGGTCTTCATCACCATAACCGCAAACAAGTTCAGCATGGATGCCTACAGCTCTCAGGAATCGACATATAACTTGTAGGTATAGAGCACCCAATACTCCTTCCCTCCATGAGTTAAAGCACTTGATTTCTCAACAACGGAAGGACCATCCTAGTAGCTCAGTATGGAACAAACTCTTCATCCATCGATGAAGGGGCCATAAAATTCACCTCTTACCTCAATGGAATGTGGCGTAGAAAAAATCCCAACAATCACCCCATTTTGCTTATTTCTAGTTTGTTTGCTCCTTCATTCTGTTTGCAGTTGCCGACTTCGAAGGGTCGAATTTCTTGCCGCGGCCTTTACGCCCATTGTCCTCATTCTCATTGCAAACATGTTTGCATTTGTTCACATCCTCCTCATTGTCTTCAAGCGCCTGCCGCATGATGTTGACACAAAAAGTGCTCACAAGAGGTCCAACTTGAGGCGCCAGGTGCGGCTGACAATCGCCACATTCACGCTTCTCGGCCTTACTTGGATACTGGGAATTTTGATGGTCGGGTTCCGTCACGTCTCCCTCCACTACATCTTTGCGCTTCTCAACGGCCTGCTCGGTTTTCTAATCATCTTTCTCAATGTCTTTCTTCGGGAGAGGGTCCGTGTCAAGATGCTGCAGGCATGGAAGGAGGTCAGTGTTTGTTTCCGACAAGAGCCGCCTGACTCGCGAAGACCGAGCAGCACAAAGCTCATGAACAGCGTCGGACAAACCTCACACTTTGCCGTCACTGTCAACACTGTCGTACAGGCCAAAGATTTGCTTCAGCCTGTTTCCATACCAGCGAATGGAGCCCACGCGAGTGATCGGCCAGCCTGCATTGTTCACTGCAATCAGGCTGTTCTTCAGCAGGTTCCTGGCAAGACAAAACCTTGAACAGAGCATTGAGTTGTAGAGCCAGCAAGCCAGCCAAAGTTGAATCTCAGAAGTAAGAAATTTCTTCTCGAGTAATGAGCGACCAACTGAGCACTAATGATTTTTTTAATTCAGAAAATCCCACTGCACCATATATTATTCCCATGCAACTGGTTCCATTATCATCCCTCTTCCTGTCAATTTCCTCACTATGGCAGTGTTTGATCATGACAGACTTCATTGATTTGATTTCATCCCCCCCCCCCCTCAGTCTCTTTCTCCCTCCCTCCGAGTAAAGTATGTAATGACATTCAAGATAGGATTAGGGGAGTTGTACTGATAAGATCATTTGTCTCTTTTTCCTAAAACTGAAATCTGTTTCAGAAGCATTTTTATCCTTAACAGAATAAGTCTACAGCTCACACACGGTTTGATTAGCCAACAATGTGTGTCTGGGGTTGATTTCAGTTTTGACGGTTGGATCGGGATTGGCCGCAGATTAAAATATGCATTGAAGTTTGAGTTTCCAATTGGTCGATTTCAACACGTTTCCACAAACTCACACGTCGCCCGTATCACCCTTCACCTTCCTCTAAGCATTCCCCTCAAATACTGGTCACTGTCCAAGTCGTTTAATTTTCCTCGTTAACCTGAAGAAGCCTAATCTGCGAAACGTTCAGCCTAATCCTTTCCCTTTTTTTTCTTATTCTCTTCAAGTTCTGGCTGTCGAAGGCACGGTAGATCTACGCTCTTTTTTTTCTGATATACAATGTAGCTTCAAAGAGCGGACCGGGGTGTGATTATATTGTGCCCTCTTGGTGAAAGTTCCCCTTTATCTAACGAAAAAGGCCTTGATCTTTCTCCTAAAGCTTCTGAAAGCTTGACCGAAACATGGCAAAGTGTGGTTACCATGGTAACCAAAAGAAGCTTTAAGCTTTTAAAGCGGCAGTGTCACGCTATTCTGAGCTCTGGGATGTATGCAAAAGCGCCATTATGAGGTGGGGATTTTTAAGATGGCGGCCAAACCCAGTCGCGGCTGAAAGATCTGGAGCTGGTCGGAGGCGCAGCTGCGATCGGCGGCGCCGGGCGCCATTTTATTTTATGTACAAAATTTACACTGAATACGTGACACTGCCGCTTTAAAGATAATGTTGTTTTTCGCCTTAAGTACATTAAGGAAAATTCATGAAGTATCAGTGGTTAAACCAGCACCCGGAGATATCGTGGGAAGAGGAGGGGTGTAATATACCCATGTGCACTGCCCTGGATAGGGTTCCTGAAAATTTGATTTAGGCTCCTAGCTCTCGGGAAAACAGTTCAGGGCTCAGGCTAGCGGAGTGCACGTCTTCAAATGGTTCTTTGATCACGATCAAAAAACGCTTTAAACGTAGAGCGTACTGTATTTCTTGTGAATTGTATGGCCTTCCGCAGAGCCGATCACGGTTAGGGTGTTAGGCTCGGTAGACATATGCGAGCCTGTCCTTGCAGGGATAAAGGCTAGGTTCGGGATAAGCAGTCCGGCCGCCGCGGATCCGAACGGACTAGCCGTCCAGCACCAGCGCTGATTACACGTGGATGCCTACTGGTAAGGCCTGCGTTCAATAATTGCGTAATGATTGCATAGAC
>JAOWAR010151854.1:0-11224 GCA_028571005.1 Clathrina lutea
GTCGAATCTCACCCGATATCGATCGATATTGATCGGTATGCAAAAATCTTAAGTTGTAGGCAACATTGCGATATGGATAGAGGCACAAGGGTCATGTCCAATCATGGATGTAGCCGCTTGTGCATTCAAACTTCATCCAAGGGAAGCTGACACACCTCATACGACAACTGTGGGAGATCAATGAGCCACCCACAACCTGTGAGCATTCAACGATAGAGCGCCAGCTGATCAATAAGTTTTAGTGGCGTTGGCGTACCCTAATCAATGGGCAATACAGACAGCGTTCAACTGCCTTGGAAGGAGATGCCATCATCCAAAACAAGTGCTGCTGCATGGTGTACAAATGCCTGGTCAATCTACAAAAGAGTCTTGTGCAAATAGAGGATGTGAGGGAGGTGTATTGTGACAGCATACGCCGCCAGTTAGCACAAGGTTATATGACACGAGTTTCAGAGAGGTGAGATAACAGCGGGTGGTATCTACCACATTTTCTCGTAAACCGGATGGATGCGGCCACCACAAAAGTCCACCTGGTCTTCAGCGCCATTACTTAGTGTGCTGCGTTGTCGCTCAACAATTACCACGAGGCTGGACTGAAGCTGCAGATTGAGCTCGTCACTTTACTGACTACAAGTAGGCTCCGGCGACACTGTGTAGCAGTGATGGCAGTGGTAGCAGAGATGTACTTACACTGTGTAGCAGTGGTGGCAGGGTAGCAGAGATGTACTTACCAGTCCAGGTGGCACAGCAAGGTAACCTTCACCTTTGGCTTCTGTGGGCCAAAGTGAACTATTGCAATTGACCACCGACAAGTTTACCATGGTTACCATGGTTGTCTTTCAAGTAGACTCATCGTTATATCTGGCCCAATTTGTTGAGTGAGAACATCCTATATGACATCAAAAAGAGCTGCCATGAACCGTTGAGACAGTGCTGCACTGTGTTTACGTGGTCAATTGTATGGTTTCAGCAGAAGACGATGTGATATCCATTGAACCCTATCGCCAACTGTCGAAGGTGTGGGGACTGGCTAGAATGCACTTGTGAAATTGGCTGTCCGACAACCAAAAGCTACTAGCAGAAATTCCCACCGAGGAGCGTCCCGAGAGCATCGACTTGGCCAACGGCATTCCACCACAATAAACTCGCTGTCATTTTGCTTGGATTCTGGGATGTTGCGAAGAGAGCGACCAAGTCATGAGACTAGAGTTGGACCTGGAAAGTGCAACCAAAATTGATGAACCAAAAACTGCGCGCACAACCGCACGCTTGCCTTTTAGGATACCATACGTAAGCATCCTGCCTGGGAACATCCACTTAGTTTCGGTTAGAAAAGGCGGGTAAGGCTGTGGATGGATGAGCATCACGAGAATAGAGTTGGGCCTGTGAAGTAGGCCAAAACCAATGAACCAAGACCGCTCTGTCGTATTAGTAGCATGAGCTCACAGAGACAATTTCAGGCAAGTCAAGTAGATGGCTGCTAAAATGATTCCAAATCTATTACTTCCGTGATGAACATACTAAACATGGAGTTGTAACGTCATAACTTCAATCATACGACATTTATTTTCTAGAAGTTTAAATAAAATTAATCCTTTTGGGAAAAGCTTTTGAAGATTAGATACTTTGTTGGGTAGAAAAAAAGTAAACTTCCAAGAGGCAAATCGCCAAGCATCCGTCAGACTGGCAACATGACCCACTTTGTCTCTTGTCATGTACGCAATATAATGGCTCAGGTCTCAGCATATGCTCTTCAGTTTATCACAACAGTTGTACCCACTTTAATGATAGCACCACAGGCGTTTCATGGCCAGAGGAGCTGCCTAAAGCTGAAACGTTGTGGATGGGTTCTGCGAAACCGGATGAGCTTTTGGAATATGCACTGCTGAAGACAAGGAAAGCAATCCCTGGAGGTAGTCAGCTCCTCAAAGTAACCCCGTCATTTTAACAGAGAGGGTTTGATGCATGTTTGGCTGCTCAGTGACGCGAATCTTCCATTTGAGACCAAATATCCAATCATCTTGCCAAGAAAGTCATGGGTCATAATGCTCATCATTGGACAGCAGCACCAGGCTGGTCATCACACAATGGGTACACACTGTACATTTACCACTTTAATGCAGAGGCTTTAAATGCCAGCTGGATGGTAGGCCGTTCCGGAGTTTGAAGCGATGTGCGCTGAATGCCTTCGCCGAAGAGCGAGACTAGCAAATTAAGTCATGGCACCAATCTTGACCATTTGGTTGAAGCCACCATTCCTATCATTTGGCCAGGCTGAGTTTTGGTGGTCCTTTCATTCCAGTCCCAGCCCAAGGAAAGTGAAATGCCAAACATTATTTGTGTCTCTTGACATGTTTTCTCTCTGCCGGGCTGTACACCTGGACTTGTCATTATCATTGGATGTGAACCACTTTATTTCAACGATGTGCAGTCGGTGCGGTGCTGCACCGAAGAAGTGCTTTCTTACAATGGACGCACATTTTTGGTGCAAATAGCAAACTGGAGAGGATATTTGACAAGGATGGCCAGCTGGAGATGGTTGAGCAAGCAACCAGGCAGAAGGTCAAGTAGAGCTTTATGCCACTGCTCTCACCGCACCTTGGCGATGTACATAAAGCAATGCTAAAGTCCGCTAAGAAAGAAATTCGATCAGACGCAAGCACCACTGGTGAGCAACTATGACCATCTTTTGTGGGGCTGAAGCATTGCACAATCCTGACACCACCGCCAACTGATGTGCGTGACCAGATGCCACTGACTCCAAACCACTTCCTGGTTGGTAGGGCAGGATCTGGTGCCGTGGGTCAGTTGTAGCAACAATATCCAATACATCGCGTTGGGACAACATTAAAGCTCTTGTATCATAAGTGTGGAGACACTCGCACAAGGAATGGCTTCCAGCCTTAAACCACCCTGTCAAGTGGACAACAGAAGAGCAGGATTCGAAAGTCGATGCCGTCATCCTAGTTGTCTCTGGGCACACCACGGGGAGAGTGGCCACTAGGCCCTATAGCGGAAGTCTTTCCAGTTCATGATGGACATCTCCGCATGAGCAAAGTTCAAGTCACTGACAAATCCATGCTGCGGCCAGTCATTCGAGTGTGAAAGATCAATGCCAGGTAACTTGAGTGAATTTTCTAAAGTTTTACTCGGACTATATTCCTCTCTTTTTTCTGGTTTATTGACATCACCCCCGGTGTTATCAAGGAGGGGTCATGACGTGGAGAAATATTCGCGTCGAACATGGCTGAGTCCACCAGGAGAAGCTATCGTTTTCCTTGATCATTTTTGTAGCCATAGTGACCCTAGTCACCATTTTTATTTGCTTTCTGCCTGGTAGGCCACATGAGATGTTTTCAGTTCTTGTCAAATTTTAGTTCTCGTCTCTGTAGAAGTTTGTGTTTGTCAAGATTACGTTTTCTCTCTAGATTTCTTGTTCATCAAGACTTTCGTTCGCACTCTAGAATTTTCTTTCGTTCATGCTAGAAATTTCTTCTTTCGTTGAAGACTTCGTTAACTCTTCCAGAGACCGTCTGTTGTTATCGGGCAACATTGTAAATCTGTACACGACTTTTTTGGAGCCATACTCCTGTTGTGCCTGGCAAGCACCTACTTCTAGTGCTCCTGGTATCCCGCAGCACAATGTATGGCCCTCTCAACACATTCCTGGGTAAGGTCTCCATCGCCTCCTCAGGAGCATATTTAGGGCAGCAAGAGTGTTGGGCATATGCAAGTGGGGTGAAGTGGAGGGACCTTACTCGATCGAGTATAAAATTTGTTGGCCATTGTGGTAGCATGTGCTACTGGGCCAACAACAAGCAGAGGATACATGTCAACTTCTGCTGTGACAACAATTCCGTTCTTGACAGTATTACAGCAAGGTCAAGTCGATCCCCGCTTGCTGTGCATATCGTGTGTGCTTTATTCATACTCTGTTCTTTGAACTGTTGCCATGTTACCGCTGTGCATCTGACTAACGTGTCCAATCCTGTTGCTGATTGCCTTTCTCGTCTGCGTCTGCAGGAGTTTCAACATCTGGCACCACACGCACAATCAACCTGGGCAAGGTGCCTCCCTTCCCTTGGGAGGATGAGTTCCTGAGGATGTGCACCACTATGGCAGCCTAGGAATTTTGCGCAATGTGCGCCAAACCTACTCAGTGGTCGAGTTGCACTACCTGGCAAATTGCACTGTGTCACTGGGGCCCATTGCTGGCCTCGGATTTTATGTTGAATGCATTCGCAGCACACCTCGCTGGATATGTGAAGCCGGGCATGGTCCGCGCCCACCTAGCCTAAGTGAGAAACCTTCACCTGGAATTGGGCGTGCCAGACCTGTTGACGCCGCGTTGCTGCCTAGGGCCACAAAAGAGATAAACAGAGCACACGGTGCGGAAGCACGCATCATGATGTGACAGCACCATTGGCAGCAAAGGGATGAAGTGTTTGCCTAAGTAATCAAAGGACAACTCACTTTGAAACGATACAATCATTCAGGTCGGCTATGCCAACTACCGATGTGTGCGACCTTCGCAATGACGGCATACCTAGCCATTTCTAATAGGTCACCACAGCAGCCTCTCTCCACCTTCAAGGATGTTCAATACCGGCGCGCAACTGTTTTTCTTCCCCTTCTCGGCCTTTTATACACTACGAATTGTGGCCGATTTTGTCGAGCTGAAAGGAGTTTAAGAAAATGGATTAGTGTTTGTTCGTGTGGAAAGCCGAATTTCGAAGGAAAATTGATTTGACTTCTAACCCGGGCAGCACCGACTAACTTTTAGAATCTTGATCTACATTGTACATTGAAAACACTGAGTCATTTAACTGGGTACTCAAGGGCTGTACTAGACAATGCCTAGGTTTCTCTTGTCATGGTCACGATCGCAGGTACTTGTCATCTATCAGACCCATCCGCAAAAGAACACTGTATTTGGATAATAGCAATTTTCAGCGTCCGTGCGACACTGTGGAGAATGCAACGCAGTCGTTCCCATGTGCATAGAGTGGACATTTCCCGACATGATATTGATGGTCTTTTCCCAAGCCTCCTCGGCAACATTTCTAAAGTCCCGGGCGGTTCAAGTAAATTTTTCGAAAATACTTTTACAACCCAGCAGACAGCAACAGATGAAGAATAGTCCTTGGTGAACGGCAACACAATTGTTCAAAATTCCAAGCTGACGACCAATGCGTGAAACTCAGTCACAACTCACTGACAAGGCATGCTGCACCTACCGTTTTCATTTTTTTGCAGCTGGGTGAAAATTGATAACTGATAAGGAAGTTTGGTGGTGTTTCTCTTAAGTATATACCTCTCAGTCTGACTTGGGCTGACAGTCCTGCACGGGCGCGCTTTGGCCAGGTTGGTGTGGCGGTGAAAGACGGTGTGGGTGTATCGGAACAATTGAAATAACGGTTGGCTACTTACTTCGAAAATTACAAAGGGAAAGTCCTTAACTGTTCGACCTAATCATTTCATCATTTCATCATTTCATCGTGAGAATCAGTTTGAAAAATTCATCTGGGTTTTTCCAAGAGCAATGGCATCTAAAGCTCTGCCCAGGGACTCCCATCCCAATCTTTCTTCTTCGCAGGAAGCAAAGCAACAGCAGGTTTAAAAAATTCTCCAGTAAATGCACAACTCCAGTTCGACTCAATTTCCACTCCTTGACACTTTCAGTTCAAATCGTGGAGCTTTCACTGGTGGCTTCAAACCTCTAGTACACACGATCGTCTGGAAACAAAAAGTAGTGCGGACGGGGATAGCCCAATGACTACCAGCTGATAAGGATGGTCACAGCTCTGTGGGGACACCGGGGAAAAATCAGCCCTTCCAAAAGTCAAAGAATGCCGATTAGAACCATGCAGAAACGAGACAGATACCGGGACTGCAATTTCGAGCACTCAAGGAAAAGAGAAAAACAAACAGAAACCGCCTCGTAAAATGACACAGCAGCATGCCGGATTGGCAATGGATTGATGCCGAATTGGCAATGGATTGACTGTCGATCACACCATGCCGGATTGGCAATGGATTGACCGTCGATAGAGGGTCACGTGGGCAGTTTGCCCCGTCCGGAGCCCAGACATTATTTCTCGAAGTGAGGTACTGGCGCAGCAACCTCCTCAGCATTGGCCAGTGGCCTGGAGTGACAGATCCCCACAACAGACCGATGGAGAAGTGGCAGTGTGCTGCACTAGATCAACCACGGTGTGGCAGCTATAAGTTCCTGAGATTGCATATATGTCAAAATGCATGCTTGTGAACCTGTCAGCATTCGTTAGAACCACTGGGTCACAGGTTGTATGTCAATCAGTGTTGGGTCAACTCCAGTGCACATCCAGCTTTAGGAGTTTTGAGTCGCCTCTCGGCGCACTACCTAATCCCACGAGTCTCGGGTCACCTCCGGCACACACACACTCCCTAGCCTGACTGCAACCAGTCAGGTATGCCTGCACACTATGCCTTATAGCCCATATTGCTTTTGTGTTGTGTGACATATTAATGCCATTATTTATCCCCTGAGGTCGTTTGAGTGTGTACTGTAGAGCCTATATTACGAAGTAAAAGAAGCAACAGTGCAGAGGCCCTATCAGGCACAATTAAGCTTAAATTCACCACCTCTAAACTGGTCCTGTCCAAAATCCTCCGGATCCATATCTCACGAAAATTTTAATCCTTAAGCCTGTTATACCCGTGCTTTGAATAGTCGATCATCTTCGTTCGGTGGCATTCATTATTGTTGGTATGAGAAATAAACCTGTTTACAGCCACCTTAAAATTCATTGCGATGTCGTTGAGATCCCTTGCTACACAACTATGGGCACGTGAAAAAGAAGGGATTGATTTGGAATTCCTTTTGAAAAGACTTTTTCAAGTTTGCTGCTTCGCTTACTGTTTGGCCATAAGAACTTTCACTGGCAGATTTGTGGAGTCAGGGCCACTCTTGCTTTGGTAGACGATCAGGAGACCTGGAGGCGAAGGTTCTTTTTTCCGACGCTACATTTCATGAAAGTTATCAAAAACGATTAACGTGATCTCCTCATTGTAGTGGAACGCGGAGGGAGAGGTAAGAGTGACGGTGGGCACCTTGGGGAGGAAATCGTTGCCACGCCGACGTGGAGTCGTCTGATGATAGACGGACAGTGCCTTGGAGGGGCAAGCGAACAGGCAGCTTTTCAGAACTTCCCATGATGAAAAGCAGACAACAAAATACGAGGAGTGATTGTGACAAGCAGAAGAAAGTAAAACACGAACTACCCTCCCGGAAAGCGAACATGGACTTGGGGTAAGTTAAAATGCTGTTGGAAGGCACTTTCACCTCCATGCAGACGATCAGAGAAATACGAGGCAAAGACTAAGAGAGAACCAATGTTCTACTGACATAGTGAGGTATGGGTAAATACAACCACAGTGCTCTTCTCTTTTCTTGTTTTGGCCTTGATGGTGCCGGGAATCTTCCAAAAAAGCTAATCTACAAATTTCAATTAGATTATTTTCCTAGGCCTCGGAATTACTGGTATAAACACCTCTTAAAACCCCATGGCAAAGTCTCAGGTGTTTTATTCAATCTTTGTGATGGCATGAGTCCTCACCCTCGGAAAAAACCTTTACATATTGCAAAGGTTCCTCGTCTTACTCAAAAGGGAAATGAAATTTTCATATAAAATACCTTTTGAGATCATGTTGCAACTTGCCAGTCTGTTTCTCATTGTTTTATCCTAACAGAGAACATCAGAGCACAACAGTACTTGCCCTTCCCCCTAAAAATCATGCAAATGGGGTAAATGGGCCTGTTTCAAAGTGTCAAAAATACTGCTCAAGGTTAGGTTAACAGTATGTGTACTTCTCTCCTGAAACATTTGCAAATGTGCATGAAAAAAAGGAAAGCACGTTTTTTCTAACCTATTTCTATCTGTCCTAAAACCATCCCCTACATCTTCTTTAATCACCACAAGAACCTTCGCGTCTCAAGGCTTACCACAAGATAAATAGGCAAGACGCACACCCTTGAAGGAGGGAGGAGATGCACATATCCCTGCACGATTTTCTATGCCTTGAAAGTTAACTGTACTTTTATTAGCAGGGAGGGACAACAGCCAAGAACAACTTTCAGGGTAACATCTCCATGGATTGGCACCCAGCGAGCTGTGAAGAGAGCAAGCAGCCTTGAGTTAATTACCTAAAAAGGTGGAAAGTACACATTAGGGCGTTTAGGAAAACTGCTAGTGAGTTCCAGCTGGTTTTCCTGACGCAGGCATTAGAACACTTCTTTAACGTTCCTGAAACAGGAGTCAGGACACTGCACTGATCCTTCAAAGAAAAGAATCAAATCGAAGGCTCTGAGGACTTAAAACTTGAAGTTACTACTTCTTAACACTTTTTCCAAATTTGTGGGATTTCCTTGAGGAGAAGAAGAAGAAGAAGAAGAAGAAGAAGAAGACACAATTATTCCTGTCATTTAAAGTTTGCAAAGTCGGCTTTTGTGGTTTTGGATCATTGAGTTTACCAAAGAGGGGACAGATATGAGGTATCACGTGCGCTATGCCACGGAACAAACGGGTGCGCTATTGTGTGGTTTCGACTGCTCCACTAAGCGAGTCGGGTGGCCCACATCCGCCAAGGGCTGAGTTGCGAACGCGCAGTTAGATAGTCCACTTTGTCGGTCAGCAGAGTCCTTGATTACCATATACCATATCCGCTCCAAAGTTCATGATGCCTTCCAACTTGCCATGGCAATTTACGGAAGGACTCAACTTGCAGAGGTCTCTCCTTGCAGTTGAAGAAGAATATGGACGTCTTGTTTCATGACCTGTTGTTAGACTTAGGGCGCCTTTTGAACTACCTTATCGCCAATTCCCGCTGGGCTCATGTAAAGTGCAGCCATTGCTAACCACGGTTGTGAGTGGAAATGCATCCCCAACAATCACCAAGCCGTTTACTGACAGACACCACAGCAACGACCGGTCGTACTTGACCGGTAGTAGTAGTCGTTGTAGCAGTAATCATGAAAATCTTCACGTGGCGAGTAACAGCATCTAGGCCCATTTCATGTGCTCAAACCACGGAAGTTTGCCTACAAGCCTTGCTACTACGGCAGCTACAATTTGGGACGGCTAGTCAGGCAGAGGGGGTGGGGGAGGAGGAGATGGCGCGCAATGGAAGGCGCTGGTGCGAGATGGAGAGCGCCTGAGGAGCAAAGGTCTACAAGGATGGACTACACAACCGATGCCTGACCTTGCGAATCAAGAGTGGCCACTTAAACGACGTTTTGCGGGGCCCTAACTAGCAGTAGTAGTAGTACTAGTAGTAGTAATGGAAATCTTCACATGGTGAGTAACAGCCTCTGGCGCCATTTCATGTGCTCAAACCACAGAAGTTTGCCTACAAGCCTTGCTACTACGGGAGCTACAATTTGGGACGGCTAGTCAGGCAGAGGGGGGAGGAGATTGCGCGCAATGGAAGGCGCTGGTGCGAGATGGAAAGCAGCAGCAGCAGCAGCAGAAGAAGAAGAAGAAGAAGAAGAAGAAGAAGAAGAAGGAGTAGTAGGAGGAGGAGTAGGAGAAGGAGGAGGAATAGGAGAATGAGGAGGAATAGGAGGAGGAGAACAAGAAAAGCAAGATCGACAAGAACAAGAACAGCACGATGACAAACAAGAGGAAGAACAGCATCAACACTAAGAGCTGGTTCCTGGTAAGAATCTGGTAAAAGAGAGGTAAGGCGGTGCCCCCGGTTCGTTGTTTTTTTTTCACAGGCATGCATCAACATTCGTGACAGAGAGGACCAATGGGAACCCTCCACCAAATTAAAACAGCACAGGGTGTGGAGTCTTCTAAGACCATTGAACACTCCGGTTGAAAGGCTGGACATGTTGTTTTGGTGAAGCCATCTGGTTCGTAAAAAGATAAAAATTAAGATCAAAACGATGAGAAATGCAAAAGTCACATAACCCTAGTAACAACTCATCACCATGGTAACAACTCATAACCAAAGTAGCATCTCATAACGAAAGTTACAGAATATAACCAGAGTAAGAGTTCATAACCAGAGTAACAGTTCACAACAAAAGTAACAGCTCATAACCAAAGTAACAGCTCATAACCAGAGTAACACCTGATAACCAGAGTAACAGCTCACAACCAGAGTAACACCCCATAACAAGAGTAACATCTCATCACCACAGTAACGGCTTGATACTTCTTCAGGGATATTTCAGTGCTACCTTTGGCATCATAATGGGATGACTACTGCCGTACCAACAACATGGTAGAGCGAACAGTTTGCATGTAAAGATGGTAAGAAGCAGTGCAAAGCATGCTCATCACAATTTTTTCAGTACAGCAAGGATGTGTTTGTGAAGGCTGGCAGTATCCCAACTTTGAGCCATCATAGTTTATTCATGGGCTCTTCTAGTCTGTAGTGTTTTGCATGTTGTGAATGATTTTTTTCCTTGACAGTGGCCAAAAAAAGGTAATGACCTAGGCCTTTTTTGTCACTCTTCTGTCCAGCAATGTTAATGGTGCTGTGATGCGAAGCTCACTTGAAGCTCATGTTCTTGTTTGAAATCAGTGGCAGGCAGAAAAAAGGCATGGCCAATTGTGAAGAGAGGGAGGGGGAGAGATCTTAGGGAC
Source organism: Clathrina lutea (assembly GCA_028571005.1). Classification (NCBI taxonomy): domain Eukaryota; kingdom Metazoa; phylum Porifera; class Calcarea; order Clathrinida; family Clathrinidae; genus Clathrina; species Clathrina lutea. The sequence goes on from JAOWAR010151854.1 coordinate 10,635, forward strand.
CAAGGGCCATTGTGCTGTATAATGATGGGCATTCATTTCTTGGCACAAGCGAGCATTTAATTGTCTTTGATAAGGTAAATTGAACCCGCAAAGAAAAGGAAAGGAATTGAGCTGAAGTGAAAGGGTCAACTAATTTTGCCAACAAACTTCAACCTCGATCCTTCCATTGAGCCTGCAAATACATGGCATCAGTTTTCCTTATGTGTCTCTGTACGTGATCAATAGGAAACATAACCTCTTAGGCTTAGGCTAAGCCCAAGAGGTCCTCACCATTCATTCGTACTGCGTGTGATTTTATGCATGATCTTGGTGTTGTCTTTTTGCGCCTTGTTCACGTTTGAACAATACTTTGTCTCTCTTTCTCCCGACGCGTAGTTGGTGGGGCAATTTAGTGTGGTTACAAAAGAGTGAGGGGTGAAGCCCCGAAGCGACGGTGAAGCCAAAGCCTGTTAGGGGGTCCGGGGGCATGATCCCCCGGGAAATTTTGGATTTCAGGGTGCCAAAATACGGGTTTTAGAGGGCCTGCGCAGTCCTGTCCACACTGATTCGGTGAGGTCTTTTGTGTCAATAGTATTACGGCAAAACACCCT
>JAOWAR010151865.1:0-11223 GCA_028571005.1 Clathrina lutea
GCAGCAGCAGCAGCAGCAGCAGCAGCAGCAGCAGCAGCAGCAGCAGCAGCAGCAGCAGCAGCAGCAGCAGCAGAAGCTCTCTCCTTGCCTGGCCACGCAAGCGGCTCGCCAACAGCCTCCAGCTTCGCTCGCCATGTCGGCACGGCTTGCCCATTTTCTTTTTCCGGTTCCCATCTGCGGGGTGAGTGCCTTGATTTCAATGAACTGTCACCAGAGATGCTCGGCTTGTCCCGTTCGCGAGCCCCTCTTTCCTTTTCAAGTTGGCGACTAAGTCAATGTCTTGCTGGTGTCTGCTGCTCGCTCGATCTCCCATCTGAACTTGGAACATGGTTGGAGGCATGGACTGCTTACCTCTGTCCTCATAAGGGCGGTACCATAACGCGTAACAGCGCTGCTGGCATATTGAATGGCATGGAGAGGATCATTTTACCATGTTTCGCCGTTCGCGGCCTTCACTCTAGCCCTTGTATTTTCCAACACAAGTTTCGAGCCTGGATATTCCCCTGCACTGCCTGGGCAACGACGTGATTGTTCCCGGCGCCTTCCCCCTTACCAAACGGCGGTTGGATATCATCCTTGCAGTGTTTCACTACTTGGAGATTCCCCTTTATTAAAAAAAAACCGAATGTCCAGCTCACAGTCTACGGTCCTTTGGCATCGGCAGCAGCAGCAACGGCAAGAGCTGCCACCTTGCCTGTCCATGCAAGCCTGAGGTGCTCAGCTCATTTATTTCGCAGGCCCTCCTTTCAATTTTAAGTCGGCGACCAAGTTGATGTCTTCCTGGAGTCCGTCGCTCAATCGAGCACCCATGTGAATCTGGGATCATGGTTGGAGGCATGGACTGTTTACCTCTCTCTCCGCATAAGTGCATTTTTAAGATGTGCAACGGAGCTGGTGTGTAGTGAAGAGCATGGACAGTACTATTCTTCCGTATTCTATTTTTAACAGTGTGCAGGCTATGCTTTAGGCCTGGTATTTTCAACACCAATGCTGATGTCATTGATTGGTTTTGGAACACAAGTTACGATCCTGGATATTCTACACTGCCTCGACACCTACTTAGTTGTTTCTGGCTTCTCTTCCTGCTGAATAGCAGTTGGATATCATCCTTGCAGTCCCTACTTGGAAACTCCCCTTGGTATAAAAATAAAAGAGAAAAAACCGAAGGTCAGGCTCACAGCCTGCTGTCCTTTGGCATCGGCAGCAGCAGCAACAGCAATAGCTGTCTCCCTGCCTGTCCCACGCACACGTGCAGTGCTCAACTCATCCAGTTCGCAGGCCCTCCTTTCAATTTCAAGTCAGCGACCAAGTCGATATATTGCTGGAGTCTGCCGCTCGTTCAAGCACCCATGTGGATCTGGGATCATGGTTGGAGGCATGGACTGTTTACCTCTCTGTCCTCGTAAGTGCATTACCAAGGTGCACGACAGAGCTGCTGGTGTAATTAATTGCATGGAAAATACTATTCTTCCATGTTTTAAACCGTTCGCGGGTTACACTGTAGGCCTGGTATTTTCAACACCATTGCGGATACTGTCGATTGGATTTTGCAACACAGGTTACAGCCCTGGATATTCTACACTGCCTCGGCACCTACGTGATTGTTTCTGGCGCTTCTTCCTTGCTGAACAGCAGTTCGAGTCCTTCGGCTTCGCCCTCAATGGGCTACAAGCCCCGCTCGCACAAGATGTCCTCGCTGCCAACGGCCAGCCGCTCGACTGCCATGGCACCTCATGATCCGTCTGGGCGCCCGGTCTACCACTGATCGGGTGATTGTCGTCGACTCATTAGACGGCATCTTGCTTGCCTGGTACGTCGCTCGGGACTTGGGCATCCTTCCTGCCGACTACCCTAACCAACCTCCATCGTCGCAAGCCAACACTATTCAGGCACACGTGCATGCACTCGTACCCACCTGGGACTGGAGTCACGATGTCAAGATCACTACGCTGGAGCAACACGCTCACGCACAGCAGCAACTGCTTGAAGCATTCGCCAACGTGCTTCGCGATCGGGTGGACTTCAACGAGGAGGACGTACTGCCGCCGGTGCATGACAAGCCCATGATCATCCACCTGACTGACGACGCAAAGCTGTTCTTTCAGAGCGCAGCCCGCCCCATGCCGTACCCCTGGCACGCCGACGGCGCAGCGCTGCTCCAGCGGATGGAACACCAAGGCATCATCACCCCCCTTGCCTCCAAGGAGCCGTCGGACTGGCAGGACCCGATCACGCTTACCCCAAAGCTCTCCGGCGGACTCCGTGCGTGCTGTGACCTGCGCCGCCTGAACAATTTCATTCGCCGCCCAACTCACCCGTGTCCGATGCCTCGGGTCGTGGTCACCCAGATCTCCGCCGGCGCACACTATTTCACCACGATGGACGCGCTGTGGGGGTACTGGCAGATTCCTCTCGCTGAGGAGTCGCAATCTCCGACCACCTTAATCATGCCATGGGGTCGGTTCAAGTATCTCCGCGCGCCGATGGGTCTTCGCTCTGCTGGTGACGAATACGACCACCGTGGTGACGTTGCCTTCAGCGGCATCGCCAACCTCGGCAAAATCAGGGACGACACGCTGCTTTGGGACGAAACATTCGCTGAGCACGTTCCCTGCGTCCGCACCGTCCTCCTGCGCTGTCGGGATCACGGCATCACTCTCAACCGCCACAAGTTACCCTTTGCCACGAGTGAGACAGCCTTCTGCGGCTTCAACGTCAGCCAGCACAGCATCTCAGCGGACTCCTCCAAGCTCTGGGCTATCTCGGACTTCCCCACACCTACCAACATCACCGAGCTTCGCTCGTTCCTCGGCCTGGTCAACTAACTCGGTGATTTTACAGTGGAAATCTCCAGAGCCGCCGATGCTCTGCGAGGTCTTCTGCGCCCAAGTAACGCCTTCGTCTGGACGTCGCGCCACGACGACGCGTTCGCTGCTGTTAGGACAGCACTGACCCAGCCCCCAACGCTGGCCCCCTTCGATCCGTTCCTGCCCACAATGCTGCAGACGCTTCCCGCCTCAAAGGTCTCGGCTATGCTCTTCTGTAACTTCATGGTGACACCTGGCGTCCAGTGCAATGTGGTTCTCGTTTCCTCACCGACACCGAGTCCCGCTATGCTACGATCGAGTTAGAGATGCTTGCCGCCCTTCGGGCAATGACAAAGTGCAGAGTGTATCTTCTTGGCCTGCCTCATTTTTCACTCATCGTGGACCACCGCCCACTCGTTCCCAATGTCGATCAGTATGGCCTTGACGCGGTGGAAAATCCGTGACTTCAACGAATGAAGGAACGGATGTCGCCTTTTACCTTCACTACCACCTGACGACGCGGGAAGGATCACTCTATCCCCGATGCCCTCTCGCGAGCTCCTGTCGATGACCCTGTCCCTGTGGACCAAGTCGCAGAACAGACCGTGGAACTGCACATCTGGCAGGTCATCACCGCCGTCCCTGTTGACTTGACACCGCCAGACATTAGTACGACGCAGTCATCTACGAGCCAGGATCCAACACTATCACGTCTCCGCCAAGCCGCCAGCGCTGACGAGACATACACACTGCTACATGTCACGGTTCTTAACGGCTTTCCAAATCGCAGTGCGAAGTTGCCCCCTCCCATATGCTTGTACTGGGGTGTGCGTGACGAACTAACTACGGAAGGCGGACTGGTGCTCAAAGGCAACTGCATTGTCATTCCTCCAGCATCACGCCCCAACGTTCTGAATGCACTCCACGCAGCTCATCAAAGGACTGACTGCACAAAGCGACGAGTTCGACAGACTGTTTGGTGGCCAGCCATCAATAGTGACATTACCAATATGATCATTGCATGCGTGGCCGGCCAAACCTACCAGCCTAGCCAGAAGAAGGAACCTTTCACAGCCGACCCGCTTCCCCGCCGCGTCTTCGAAGTTGCCTCCGCCGACTTCTTGTCTTACGCTGGGAACACCTACTTAGTGTACGCGGACCGTCTCTCTGGCTGGATGGAAATCACCCAGCTGGCATCCGCCACGGCTCATCACACCATCTGCACCATGGGTGCATGGTTCAGCCGCCTGAGTGTCCCAACCCGGCTTCGCACAGATGGGGGACCCCCCTTCAACAGCCACGACTTCTGCGAATTTCTCGATCGCTGGGGTGTCACTCATGCACTCTCATCACCCCACTACCCACAGTCCAATGGCCATGCAGAAGCCATGGTGAACAAGCTGAAGTCCCTCTTGTTGAAAGCAGCACCAGATGGGCACATAACCAGCATCGGATTCCAACAAGGCCTTCTTGAATTAAGGAACACGCCAGGCATCTCCGACCGCTCGCCAGCAGAGATCCTGTTTGGCCACTCACTCCGGTCGACTTTTCCTGCCCATCAAACAACCTACGCGTCGGTCACACGCCAACACCCTCCTCGACCAGCATGCAGCTGACCGCCGCACCAAGGTCATCGAAGCGTACAACCGCACAAGCAAGGCCTTACCGCCCTTGAAGATCGGCAGTCACGTCCGCCTTCAAGACCCGCACACAAAGCTGTGGGACAAGGTGGCCACAGTCGTTTCGATTGGCCAGCATCGCACATACAGGTAAAACTTCCCAGTGGTCACGTCTACTGGCGCAACCGTCGCTTCCTCCGACCCATCTCTTCTAACACCACACCCCCTGCCAGCAACACGCCAGTTCCTGAGGCAATTTTGCAGGACCCTGGGCCCCGTCGCAGCACCCGCGCCCGGCACGCTCCTCAAAGCCTTAGCCTCTAGAACATATCTGTTCTCATTTTTTTCTCTCTAGCAAGTGGCAAACCTTCAAAATGTACGTTTCTCGTCTCAAGGGAAGGGGAGATGGTAGACACTAATTTCATAACCATGCCCACACGTCTAGATAGGGTTAGACTTGTGGTGATATGCCCACCCATAGAAGGTTATAAAGAGATGTGCGAGAGAGAAATAAAGTTTCTTCTTCTTCTTCTTCTTCTTCTTCTTCTTCTTCTTCTTCTAAGCTGGCATGCTGTGTGTTCTGGCTGCGGGTTCCACATACAACATTCCCCAACCGATGTTCTGAGCACAGGTGGGCCTCTGGTGCGTTAGCTCCAATTAGCAATTCGATCTTCCGTCTGCCCACTGAAGGAAAGTCATAATCCTTCAAGTGGCTCCACTGCTGAAGCTGCTCCGTATTCACGGCTGTCTGATCCAGTTGCAGTGTGGGGATAAGCCTTGCTCAATCGATCAAGATTCGACGTTCGCTTGATCCGTCACCTGCTTGCAATTCTAAACTGACTTCAGCGAGGTTGACTGCAGAATCTCCAGGGATAGTGTGTAGCACCACTGCTTCATTCTTGGCCAGCGTCAAGTCTAACTTCTTCGCGATAGACGATGAGAGAAATGTTGCTTCTGAGCCTGTGTCCAGGAGACCAAATGTTGATACCGCCGTTTCATTGCTCCCGGTGACTTTCACTGGAAGAACTTGTAGGGCAATGGACCTTCCAGATGGTGCCTTTTCCGGTTTCCCTTTGCATTGAGCTGCATAACTTTGAACGTTGGAGTTCTCCTGCCCGCTGTCAGCTTCGCTGCTGCCTTGCATCGTGTCAATGTGCAGCAATGTGTGGTGCATTCCATTACATACTGTACGCCTCTCTGGTTTTCGGCACCTGTAGGCAAAGTGACCTGGTCGTAAGCAATTTAGGCACAGTCGCTTGCTCATTGTCACCTTTCTTTAGTCTTCTCTTTGAAGTTAGGGCAGTCTTGGCAGAGATGATATCCATTAAACTTTCTTCAATCAGAGATGAAGTCCGTCGCACATGACACACATGACGGGTTTGCTTTCCGAAGATCTGACATTCATCGACAGTGCCGTCATTCCACGGTTCAGATGCCGTTGCTGTCCTTTGTCGGCGGTTGCTTTCTCTTGGATCCTTTGACCGAGTTGACCAAACACAGGGGTCGCTCATTGCGCTTGCTCTTCCTTCGATGAATTCCACCAGTCTGCCAAAGTCTGGTTCTTTGCCAGAAGCTCGCAAGCGCTGAGCATGGTCTCTCCACTTCAGCTGATCGGCTAAAGGTAAGCAGCTTGTCATAGTCAGCAAGTTGCTTACTCCTATTTCTCGCTCAGCTCTCAACGCCACCAGCATTTTGTGCAGGTTCCGTGATGGATCAGCAAACTCCTGCGCTGTCAGCACGGTGCAACTGACCCTCTCCTGTCAGGCCCTCAATACAGGCGGCCACAATAATGTGCAGCGTTCCTCCAACAAATGCTGGGCTCTGTCGTATCCACCAGGTATGCTTTAATTCCAGGCCAGGGATCGCTCATTTTTCCCGTCCATCGACAAATTGCAAAAGGCGCGTCATGCGCTGACCTAGGGGTACGTTTGTCCTGCTTATCACTATTGGCGGGATATCCCTGTGAGCTGGCTAGGTTCGCGTCAGACAGTCCGCCATGGTCTACGGGTCTGGGGTCCTCTTTTGGCTTCGGAACTGCTAAATGCCTGATGGTTGCAATCTCTGCAGCATCCTCCGCTTCTGCGAGCTCCATTTCCAGCTGCAACTGCACTTACCGCAGCCTTCGTTTGTGCGCCCGCTTCATCTGTTGAACTTGAGCAAGTGCGATTTTATGATTGACCTCACTGCCACGGGCTGCTTGTGACGAAGTGCTTGAGGCGATGCTTGACAGGTCATCCATGCCAGTCCTTCGATCATTTTCCTTGGCTTGATTCTGTACCGTGACAGCCAATTACCAATCCAAATTTGCGTCAGGGAGATCGGCCGACACCTGCACAGTCGCGGCGAGTTGAGGCGCCCCACTTTCATTACTTTCAGGTGCCTTTTAAAAATTACTACTGACAGAAAATTCTTCTAACTCGAGCGGTCGACCTTTGGCAGCCTTCCCCTTCTTGTGCATGATGCTAGTACGTGCCTTCAAGGCAACAAAGGAATCGAACTGAGGGAAAGCTTTGAAGACGAATTTTTGAGTTGTGTCTATTGCCTTGTTTTCTGACCCGTCTCACATTGAGGCCGCATTACAAGCATACTACCAAAACCACAAAAAGTTGTAGAAAATGAATGATAAGCTCCTTCAAAGGTGAAGTCTCCAAGGGCTGACAATTGCAAAAACTTGCGACTGCCGGATGATCACCGACATAAGCTACTATAAGCGCCGCCATGATGCCAATCGAGTACAAAGTACAATCAAACAAACAAAAAGAGTCCAACATGCGCTGTCTTAATGTTATGATCTTGCTACGTGCTTTGTCTCTAATCTGTGCTTTGTCAAACTTCACTTTGTCAGCTTCATACATCCAAGGCACATCTAACTCCCTTGCCGATTCATTTTCCTGGCAGGACATATTCCCAATTCAAGCACTTGCACCCACAGCATGATGTCAACCGGACCAGATCTCACCACTGCCATGTATACTGAGGAAGCTTGTCTCACGCCATGCAGTTCTAGGCACCAAGTGTAACGATACATGGCATCGCCTACCTTATTTGTCAATACAAAGAAGATAGGCGATGCAACAGCCACCATTTTTATATTCTCACTGAGCATGTGCTTCACTGTCTCTCTAGCTAGATGTCTTCCTTCTATCTTGTGGATAACACAAGGGCCCAGCTCATGAAGGTTCTATCAAGTCGTGTTGTGCTCAGGGTCTAGGGACATCAACACAAACGTAACATGGTGTCAAAAGTAAACTGGTAGCTGGAAAAAATGTTTTTCCTACCGCCACCACAGCCACTCGCCGCTGACGATCCCCAAGCCGCGGAAAAGTGGGCGAAATCTGAACGAGCGACGGTCATTGGCGAGGAAGCCAGAGAAGTTTTTTTGACATTTGACTGGGCAGATGCCAGCGAAGCGCAATGACTCGAGCCAGTGCTAAAAATATTCAGGAAGTACTGCGCTCCGCGAAAGAACGTGCCGTTTGAACGTTGTCATTTTACCCAGTGTACCCAGGAGCAGGGTGAGAGCTATGATCAGTAGAGGACAGCTCTCAGGAAGCTGGCAGAGGGCTCTGAATTCGTGACGATCACCCCTGACGAGATCCTACACGATCGTCTTGTCTGTGGGGTTCTGGATAACATAGTTCGCAAACGGCTGCTGAGAGAGTCAAACCTAACCCTGCAGAGAACGGACGAAGTCTGCCAAGCCGCGGAGATAATGCTGTCTCAGATGAAGGCAGTGGAGACAGACAATTTTTTGGCAGCGTCGGTAGCAGCAGTCAAGTCCTGAAATCCTGCACATAAGTAGCCAGCCCACTGCCGCAAGGATGCGAAGAAGCAGAAGGGTCCTGAGTGCCGAAACTGCGGAAAAACCCACGAGTTCACCTCAAGAGAGCTCTGTCCTGCGTTTGGGAAAGCTTGTAGGAAGTGTGGAAAGCCCAACCATTTCGCTGCAAAATGCAGATCGTCGGCCAAGTCCATGCGTGGAGTGGAAGTTCACAGTCCATCTAGGGAAGCACCGGAAGAGCTTCACGTCTACCACCAGCAAGGCGACAAATTTGGATGACTCTCAGCTCGTGGCATTGCAGTTGGAGTTGGGAAATTTTCTGCGCTTTCAGCCAGACACCGGCGCACGGTGCAATGTAGTTCCCCTCCAACTCTACAGGCAGGCATCAAAGGACTACAAGCTGGCCAACGTGCAGAAGCGCAGCGTCACTCTGATGGCCTATAATGGGTCAAAACTACCAGTGGTTGGTCATGTCCGCCTCAAAGTCTCGCGTCATGATACACAATGTTTTTTGGATTGCTTGGTTGTAGAAAAATCGGAGCTTCGTCCGCTGTTGGGAAGGAAGGCATGCTTGGGCAAAGGCATTCTTCAATACATGGACAACGATGCACTCAATCAACCTCAAGTCGGAAACGCCAGTGTTTACACAGTGGGTTCGGAAGAACCAGTGCAAACTGAACCGTGGTCTGTAAGTTGTCTGGTAGCCGAGTTCTCCGCAGTCTTTGGTGAACAAACCGGGAGAATGGCGGGAAAATACCACATTTGCTTAGACTCATCTGTGCACCCAGTACAACATGCACCCAGACGCATCCCGGTGGCATTGCGTGACAAGGTCAAGATGGAACTGGACAAGCTTCAAAAACAGGACATTATTGTCCCAGTCACCACGCCAACCAACTGGATCAGCTCTACGGTTGAAGTTGTCACACCGAATGGCAGGATCCGCATCTGTCTTGATCCGTGGGACCTGAACAAGGCAATTCGACGAGAGCATTATCCTCTTCAAACAATTAAGGACGTCAGCACAAGGCTGGAAGGAGCGAAGGTGTTCACGAAGTGTGACGTCAGAAATGGCTTTTGGCACATCCATCTGGATGAGGAGTCGTCATTTCTTACCCCGTTCCACACGCCTTTTGGTCGTTACCGCTGTAAGCGCATACCCTTTGGCATCAGTTCATCATCACCCGAAGTGTTTCAGCGGAAAATGCATGAGCTCGTAGAAGGTCTCCATGGCGTCGAAGTCATAGCTGATCATTTCCTGATGGTGGGTTTTGGGAACACTCAGGAAGAGGCAGTTCACAATTATGACCGTAACCTCATCAAGTTCCTAGAACGATGTGCGACATCTTGTATTGTCCTCAACATCGACAAGCTGCAGTTGCGCCAGCGGGAGATACCTTTCATCGGTCACATCGCCTCCGACAAGGGATTACTCGTGGACCCCACCAAGGCGCAAGCAATAAATGAGATGCCAGCGCCAAAAAACAAAGCAGGCGTTCAACGGATACTGGGTATGGCTCAATACCTCAGTAAGGTCTTACCACATCTCTCAGATATGACGAAGCCACTTCGAGAGCTGACCATGAAAGACGCCGACTGGTTTTGGGGCTGGGCGCAAGAGACGGCATTGGAGAATCTACGGAGAGCAGTTGTCTCCACACCAGTACTACGCTACTACAACCTCCAGGAGGACATGATGCTGCAATTCGACGCCTCCCAAACCGACCTTGGTGCCGCCATCATGCAGCAAGGGCAGCCTGTCGCATACGCATCATGAGCGCTGACGCCTACTGAGGAATGGTACGCGCAAATAGAGGAGCTACGGGCAATTGTTTTTGCGTGTGAAGCAAAGAATGTTCCTTCGCCTGCAGAAGTATGACCTACGTGTATCATACAAGAAGGGCGCTACCATGTATGTAGCTGACACGCTCAGCCGAGTCCATCTACAGGAAGTCAACGCATGTGACATCAGCATGTTTGAGGAGAAGCTGATGGAGGTCGACCACCGAGAAATGTTGCCGGTGAGCGAGAAGCGGTGGCAGCAGCTTTGCCAGGCGTCAAGAGATCACCCAGTAATGCAGCTTCTACAGGAGACTATTCATGAGGGATGGCCAGCACTGAAAACTGATGTTCCCGAGACCATACATCTGTATTTCGATGTCCGAGATGAGCTAACTGTGCAAGCTCAGCTCATTTTGAAGTCCCAACAACTTGTGGTACCAGCAGCACTACGGAAGGAACTCATTGAAAGCACTCACTCGACACACGTCGGCGTGACTGGGTGTTTATGACGTGCCCGAAACAGTTTGTACTGGCCACGGATGTCAGCCGAGATCCGGGACTTCGTAGCCAAGTGTGACATCTGCCTTGGCTACCATCCCAGTCAAGGAAGGGAGCCATTCCACCCGCATGAGTTCGTCGCAAAACCGTGGTCGAAAGTTGGGCTGACCTCTGCTCCCAAGATGACAGCATTCTCTTTGTGGCAGCGGACAATTACAGCAATTACATTGAAGTGGCGAAGATCACCCGGCAACCGACCGCCAGGAAAATCATCAAGGCTCTCCAGGATATTTTTGCGAGATTCGGCATCCTGGACACCCTTGTAACAGACAATGGTCCGCAGTTCAACTGTACTGAGTTCAAATTGTTTTTGCTGAGACCTGGCAATTCCAGCATATCACCTCCTCACCAAGATATCCCCAATCGAACGACAAGGCCGAAAACGCGGTTGAGACAATCAAGCGCTTATTTTCAAAGTGCAAAATGAGCGGGGAGTCCGAGTACTTTGCGTTGCTAGACTGGAAACACACTCCATACAAGCCCAACTCAACGTCTGATGGGAAGAAGGGGGAAAACAAGGCTTCCAATTGCCGGCAAACTGTTGGGGCCTCGAACGACGGTGGAGTCGGACAGCACCGCATTGCCTGCTGCAAAGACTTGTCAGAAACACCACTACAACAAGTCGGCCAAGAGCCTGCCCCCACTCAACTCAGGTGATACAGTGCGTCTCCGACTC
>JAOWAR010151876.1:0-18348 GCA_028571005.1 Clathrina lutea
AAGGCCATACATGGACTACAGGATCTGGAGGTGGTGAAAACTCTTGAGATCGAGACAAAATCAAACCTCTCCTTCGCTGAAAAGGCAGCAGTAAGGCAAGTACGATCGCAGCCAGCCACCACCATCACACACAGTAACAAGGAAAGTGAGCTGGTTGTAATGAGATCAACACTTTAAAACTGTGTATAAAGGATCTAAGCGACTAATCAAGTAGCCAAGACTCAATCAACGAACTAAGGATATGGGCACAAGCTTCCTGCTGTAAACAGGACTTTCATTCTGAACTTGTCAATCTCTGCTTTCTCTACCTCGCTTCTCTCTAGGGCTGCAACGGGTAGGGAATTTTTCGCATATCGGGTAGTACTTTTCGGGTAGCACGGGTACCGTATCGGGTAGGGATCACAGGACAAGAAGATCCCAATTCCAACCAGGATCAGAAATCATCTGTATCAATTCTTTGTCGCCATCTTTGGCCGTCATTTTTGTTTTAAGGAGTCTTAAGGCTCTACAGTATGCACACACATCCAAAATGGCCATCGTGAAGGAAAATGGCACCCATATTGCATGGCAACAGGCGCCATCGATCCACCGCGGTGAACACACTTCGAATTCCGGCCCAGCGCTTCCAAACTTGCAATGCGGTTCGAACTTCCGATTTGAGAACTAAGCAACGTCCAAGAGAGAAGTGCAACTTTTGACATATGAAGGGTATCTCAGTTTTCGGTGAGACCTCCTGGGACGATTTCAAATTGATTTTTGAACTAAAACTAAAGGACACCGTCAAAAGTTAAACCTTTTTTCACTTTTTGTCAATTTCCGGATTCGATTGCATGCAAATCGTGTTTGTAGGTAACACAAATGTGTTCAATTGTAAATAAAATTGACCACTTTGGAGCCTCCTTAAATGCTGTTTCCCATGGTAACTTTATCGTTTGGCAAGCTCGAGTTGGTGCAGTGTGTGTTCGCCGTTGTCGGACAGAAAGGCCGGTTGCTTGTGATCCAAACGATGGAGAAGGACCTAGAGCTGAGGTAAAATTTAGGTTTCGCCAAAGGCGGAAGCTGACCGTGACCAAACTGTAGACGAAGCAGCAGGACCACTGACTGTGGACAAGGTGACAGACCGCGGAAGGAAGGCTTTCGCTTTCAGCCCGTGGACGACCTAGAGCGGTAAAGGCATGTTCTAACCGTGAACAATCCTTTCCGGCGGGGCTCCAAGGTGTGAATGTCGGTCGATAATCTCCTCGAAAGTATCCACCCTGGGAAAGCGATCTCTTCTAGAGCTTGCTCTGACAGAGCCATGTATTTGGTGACGGACGTTGACGAAAGTCGTTAGAAGAAAAGATGGCTATATGTGTGGACAGAGCCCTTCGTATCCACTCCAAGAAGGCCGATTTGACGATCTCATCGTAAGTGGTAAGTCAAGCTGCCTGCGAAGTCTGTCCAGGTCAGCGGGAACCGAAACCATTGGGCACACTGAATAAAATGTCGGAAATTAAGTCGAACTTAAAAGTCAAAACTGTGTCGCAGTCTAACCGCAGCAGCCGCTGCCAACTCGTCCTCTTTTGCGATATACTTCGCGATTCGCAGATCACAGAACTCATCGTTCGAGTCGACAACAACAAGATCTTCCAGAAGAGCGATTTCCTTTTCAAAAAAAAAAAACGATCCATCACACCAACTTGGAACACAATCTAGAACGAAGGACAACCGCTCCGCCAGCAGCTACAGCTGTACTAGGGACAGATGGGCCTTGGACTTCGAATCGGCCTGCGTGGAGTTGCTATCCACCTGGCCGTCAGCGTAGTTTTCGGATCAAGTTTCGGTTTTTAGAGAGCACATTTCCGCCCAACAGCTGTATCGTTTAGACGTTGTGCGAACGATGTTTTTGTGAGTGCACGATAGAGTACTCCAACGATAAATCTGTATCGTGGAACGCTAGGTGGCTATTTGCGGGGAATGACACCTAAGTGCTACGCCTGTGCGCATTGTCGACGTCCATTCGTGGAGCGTCACTTGTCTGAGTTTGAGTTGGACGGTTGTGCCGGCATCCGGTACGCGGTTTCGTGCGTTCGTCGTGTCAGTGCTTTACCCTTCGGCCAAAAAAGAGCTTTGTTGAAGTTCAAATAGCCGAGTGCTGGCTTCTGGTCGATCGGGCAGTATGGAATCCTTTTCGACTTCAACAGCACTCAGAGAAAGCTGAGGCTGTAGTAGGCGGCGTTGAGCGTGAGAAAGACGGCAAGAGCCATAGAGGAAAATTTCAAGTACAGATGGGAAAACGAATGTAGTGCACTACTAGTGCGAGGTAAGTATGTAGGGAATGGAGAATGAAGGCTGCGGTGGATGCTGCGACTCGACTTCAAGCTATGATGAAACACTATCGGCATGATGAAGAAAGAGCGACTCGACTTCAAGCTATGATGAAACACTATCCGCATGATGAAGAAAGAGACCTGGGAAGATACTCATCATGCTCATGTTACGCCGCCCCGTTCTCGGCGCCGGGAAGACGAGGAAGACAAACAAACAGCAATCTGATCATGCAACAACATAATGATCCCCGTCCAAGCGAGCTTGGCTCGCGTGATTCGGCTGACGCCACCCTCTCGCGTGCAGCTAGCTGGCTAGGCGCATCGCTTGGGTGCTTTTCCTGAGCGGCATGCATTATACGCGACGGACTGTTCAGTACTCAAGACTGGTTGTGACGACCAAGACCAGCGCGCTCGTCGCGGGCAGTCGAACGATTCAACTTACACTGTTAGATTTCACTCCAAAGCCAAGGCACGCTCCAATCTGATGGCGTCACATTATGTTGCAAGAATCTCAGTGCTGAGACTTTCCCTTTCCACACGGCTGTTTCGCATTTAAGCACGCTGAGACTTAGCAAAATGGCGCCGGGTCGCGATCTGAATGCCGCCGAGCATCAGAGCAACGTCCAAGTATCATAGCAATAATTGAGCTCTCTTTGGCGTGGGAATGTGGAAGGCGTGAAGATGATAATTGGAATGAGTTCACAGCCCCTCGTTCTTGTACCAAGCACTCTCCGACGGAAAAAGCCCGCTGGCACTTGCATGCGCACGTACATAGTGCTCAACCATGACGAAGAATGAATGAAGGCTTCCGGCGTTGTTGTTGTCGAACGTTCTGTCCGTCTGGCAATCACAGGTCGCATTCCGGCACGCTTCGTCTGAGATACATACCGCTGGCGTCGAAGTTTTTTATTCATTCACCAAAGTTTTTTTTTGGAACTTCAGACCAAGAGCTTTCCAAAGAGGGGTCGGTCGACGAAACTCTTTCACGGACAGCGAAACTCGTTGGGGGCCACTTTTATGGAGTCACACGCAGTGTCAGTGTCGCGAGTGCGTCGACTTGGGTTCTCCTTCACCATACCTGGCCTGCATTCCATATCTTAGTTGCCATGATACGCCTGGCTGCATTGCCAAGGTCACTGCTGCTATCCACTACCACTGGGCTAGAAAAGATACAGAAAACAGAAATGAAACCGAACGAGAGAAAGTAAATAACAAGATACAAAGCACTTTGCCTGAGAAGGACCAGAACACACCTGCTGAAAGGCTGAAGGTTACTTAAAGCAATATAACCTGTAGCGTCAACATGGTAGTGAGATTGAAATGATTTGGAATGCATGTTATCCCCATGGGTCAAGCACGCTACACGTTAAATCTAGTATATACCATGGGCACAGAGTGACATTACACTGCTATACTGCTACACTGCTACACTGATACACTGGTACGTCCATTTTCTTTTTTGCTGTTCCTGATCATTATCATATATGCGCGTTTTCTTCTCCAAACTTTGCTGTCGACCTTACCACGCCTTAAAGTCTTTTTCATCTTCTCTCTCCCTCTGCCGTTGTCTGCCTTTGTCTGTCTGTAAGTGCATGTCTGCATGCATGTGTATGTGTATGTGTCCATCCCTCTCTCTATCTCTCTCTCTCTCTCTCTCTCTCTTCCTCCCCATGCATTGTATTTACAACTGCATGACGAAATCACAACAAAATTGATTAAGAATGTATGGCATTAATTTGACACTTGGACATGAGATCATTTTATTTTCAAGCTGGGTACTTAAGGGCCGTTGGAAAAATTCTCAGAAGACTGGCAAGCGAATAATCAAAGCTGGGTGAGGCTCGAGACTTTCTTTGCCTGGTGGGCTTCATCCTAACCCAAATTCGATACAGAAGGGTGTTTCCGAAAAACAAGAAAAAAAAGAAAGAGTTGATCCACAGCGCTGACTCTATTGCATGTCATGTTCCGAGCAAGTTCATGAGTTGCCTCACATGCTATCCGCTATCTGTTACGCGACGAGCATTGTTCATGTTGCTGCATGTTGTTTGCGTACGCATAGCTTTGGACCAGATCGTAATATGACCAAGGCACGGCCATAACATCATGATTCTATAGGCTAGCCCGGTCACATGTGGTGCCGGGGCGGCGGGAGGGAAGTTCCCCTTTGTACTCTGGCTGTAGTTAAAGATTTTCTCTCGTTTTTAAGTGCAAGTCAGTACTGTCACTTCTCTAGGCAGCAGTTACAGAACATAGATTGTCACTTGTCTAGTCAACAGTCACAGTACATAGCTCTCCACTTGTCCATTCAGTTTTCACAGTACATAGATCTTCCATTGCTCTTGTTAGTCAAATGTTAGCTCTTTGGAAATGGGATTCAGTCAGTGTCAGCGTTGGTTCACTGATGCCTCTCTGCATTATCTGAGAGTACACAAAGAGCAAACGGGACATTGACGAAGAGGTCAACACCGAGCGAGCAAGCGGCAAAGAGAAAGAAGAACAGTTGCTTTTCTGAATCATGGGCCATGGTACATCATGTAAAATACATCTCAGCCAACAGAACATTACTATGCGTGCATGTTCTGTCTGCAGCGCCGAACCTGTAGCCGGACCAACACATATCAGCACCACCGAGCGAAGATCAGCAAGTATGGGCACACGTTTTCGGTGAGCGGTACGTGTAGGTGAACTTGAGGTCATTCTCAGGCAAAAAATACAGTGTCTTGTTGCGATCGCCCCGCCAGCTATGCTTGTTCTCTGGATAGATCGTTTCTGGCTTTGGCTCTTTGAACATCGTCATAGCTCCCTGTACTCGAACACTATATATTATTTCATTACTCTCTGCAATGAACAGGACAAGAGAACCGAAAGAGCTCTGGCTGAATGCCAGTTTCTTGCCCCTTGCTGAAATAGAAGAGGGTGATATAGATAAGTGGGATTTTGACGTGATCGAGTTCTTGCTGGAGTATGTGGACAACTTGAATACCCAAATCGATGCCTCCTCTGATCTGAGGAGGCAATGTCGCTGGCCTTCTTAAATCAAACTTGATTTCTATTCTCCATTATGGATCAACAAACGAGAGATTCTTTGATGAAATCGACAAAATCGAAGTGAATTATTACACAGGCGCTGCACCTGTATGTGTCTGTCTGCAGGTACTGAACAAAATGCGTAGAGGCTGAACGAAACCTGTACCTCAACCTGGACCAGTATAAGTGACGTTCCCTGTAGCCGAAAAGTGTGCCCATATGGTCTGCATTGTGTAGTGAAGTACGAACTTATCAGGTTGTTGTCTTTCTCAGAGTCTGAAGAAGGTTGAAGGACTTTTTAAATCTCACTCTCATGATCAATTCAAACAAGGTTAAGAACAGTAGTTCTTAAGACACGAAGTGAGGAATGAAAAGGATGGTGTTAAATGAGAAGACGTTCGGCGTCAACGCCATCATCAGTTCATCTCGTGCTGAGTCAGGACTAACTGCGTGTTTTATAGGGAAAGGGTCTCAGGGTCACCAATCGGCCAATCGCGGGGGGAAGGATCAGACATGTGTCATGAAGAAACACCCCCAGGGGCACCCCGCGTGCGCCCCTGGGAAAAAACAACGTACATCCTTTCTTTCACTTTCCATTGTAATGTTTACCTCTTCCCACCAAGTTCCAGGGTGACTGGGGTGATGTTCTCTGCTGCTGCCCGCATGACGATCCGGGCGACAGCCAGTCCACCGGTATAGAAGATGTGGTCCACTCGTTGGCTGAGAAGAATGCCAGTCTGCTCCGGACCTCCGCACACAACATGAAAACACTCCTGGAGAGAGAGAGAGAGACAGAGAAACAGAGAGAAAGAGAGATAGTTAGAGAGAGGGAATATTGTTCTGGAGCAAGGCTTTGGGAGGAGAGGAAGAGCAGCATCCAGAAGAATCACACAATTCCCAACAAAGACCAAAATGCATTTATTACACAGCCACCCACCGTTCCGTCTCCCCTGTCAAGAACAAAGGCAAAAAAAATTCTCTGAGAAACTGCCAAGTGCATGAACATGGGAGCTTCGAGGTGACAGTACACAAAACGATGCCTCACAAGATGGCTGTCATGCACGCAACATCCTCACGGAACGTTCAACACACTTTTTGAAAAGAAGACAAGAACAGATGACGTGGACTTGCAGAAAGAAAGAAGGAAAGGTACAGTAGTAGTTGGAAATTTGTCAGTCCCTGCCTCTTGACATACCAGCTTTCAAGCACATCTTTCTTACTTTTCCCGGACTGCAATTTTTGAGCGCTGCATGCGAAGCTGAAGGTCCTGGAAGAAGTGTTCTTCTTGTGAGTCTTTGAAGTACTGCTCAAAGGAAAGCTGACCAACAAGCGAGAATGAAACACAATGAGAAGAAATCAGCCTCCCTTCAGGAGGACAGAACTCAAAGAATGGGAAACGGAGAAACAAGTATCAATAGCCAAAGTCAGACAGAGTGACGTCCAGGGTAATAATTAAGTAAAAAAAAAGATGCAGTCGTGTTGAGTAAAACATGCAGCCACAAAGATCGGACAAGTTTGTAGCCTAACAGTCAGAGCAAACAGCACGGAAAATAGCAAATCCTTATATGTGTGTGCACCCTAAACACTTCTTAGCATCGTACACCTGCCTATTGCCATGAACATTACAACAAAAATCAATCATGGCAATTATATCTAAGCAAACTCCATAAGATAAGATTTTACAGTCGTATTTATAGTGCTTCCCTCCATGAAGCAGCGTTAATTGGCCGTGGCTTGTGATGACTGGAATTATTGTAATAATTTATAACTGCGACACAGTGCGAGAATAATTATTTTTGCTTCAAAACCTCATCTGACTTCAAGACAATGTTACAAGGTGGAATCTATCACTGCAATCGTAAATGTGATGAAGAGCAATGAGCGTCTTGTGAATGTGGTTTCTTTTGAAAACGTCAAGTCAACTTGGTGATTTATTTTCCAGCACAATGTTGTCACTGCCCACCACCTCACCTGCACTTCCTTGTTGCCACGGTATAGAACAACTGCCAGCAACGCCAACGTCTCCCGGACAATCTCCTCATTGTTGTGCGACAGCAGTGGCACCAGCTGAGTGAAGGAAACAAGAAACACGAATAAACGTGTAACAAATGACCAATGTAGCAAAGAACCAAGTAGACTGACAATGTTTGCTGCAGTTGTTGCTGCAGTTGTTGCTGCAGTTGTTGCTGCAGTTGTTGCTGCAGTTGTTGCTGCAGTTGTTGCTGCAGTTGTTCAAGAGCTTCAACAAAAGTCTTGCCGCAGACTGAAAGCCATCTTTATTGTCTGATGTGAACCCAGATTCTGACTCTCTCCTTGATCTCCCTTTGAAGGGTTAGAATTATGGTTCATGCCAAAAGGAATCGTATCTTCCCTAAAATATGCAGTAAGGGACAGTTCCTGACATATGAAGTGGCCTGTCGCTTCAGAGGAAGGGCGAGGGGGCAGACCCGCTAGGTTCACACTCTGCCTCAGGTCATGGCCATTCAAATGAAGTGCTCGGATTTCCCAGTATGATGCCCATGAACACGAGTTGTCTTCATTCATCCCTCTTGACGCATTTGAGCCCCTCCCCCAACCAGAACCAAATTCCAGACCCAAACCTAATGTGAGTGGTGGGTGAATGTCTAAAATCGCTGACCGCCTTGAGAGTTGACGACTCCACTGGCACAATCAGCCTCTGATAACATTCAAAAAAGTGCATGGTTTTTCCTCTGTATATTTCAATGTTCGGTCTGATAATAATAATAGTCAATAGCACGTCAGAGCCACTTGGCGAGTAGGCACGAGTCATTGCTTCCACTTTCGCGACTTGGGTGTAGAGCTCACTTCCACCTTAGCTAGTTCAAGTCAAAATATTTTTCGAGCACTTCAATGGTACAAATGCTCCACAAGCAATGGCTAAGAAAAACACCCTGGCCTCGACATGCGTCTCTTTTTCGTGCATGCCAAGTCCCAGTATTGGGGTACACTCTTTCTGTTCTACCCTCTGCTTATTTTTCCCTCAAGAGCCCCAACAGTTACTGCCTCTCTTCCCTCCCTCCCCCTTCCTCCACGATGACAGTACACGGTCGCAATGCCCAAAGCTCACCACGAAGCCAATTTTTTAGCTTGCTACGTAGCAGATGCATTGATATCACAACAGTCCAACTGTGCCAGGTGATGATTCCACAGGCTGGAGCCCGCTTCCGTGGAATTTCTATCTTTCTGCTTAACGGTGTCACGTAAAAGGCTCCCACAGAACACTTGAAATGTGATTAACATATATGATAGGAAGAGATCAATTTACATAGGAATAAAGCTGTCCTTCTCCATTGATCTCAGTTATCAGCAACGAGACTACTTTGCACGCACCCCTGAACCAAGGTCGTTTGGATCTAAAGTTTTTCAAATAAACTACCTTTGTTCTCGTACATGACTCACATTTACTAGACCACGGGGCCTTCTAACCTAAGTTCCTAGATGTTCCAAATTTCTCAGACACCCTTCAAAACAACCCTTCCAGCACATCAAGGGCAGCTCTTCTGGGCCATCGCCCCTGCATAAGCTACACCTTGCTGCTTAATGGCTAGCAGTGTTGGTGAAAATATGCTAAGAAAGCTTGTGGAATGTCCACAACTGTGAATTCAAGAAATTGATGTCCTGAGAAAAATGCAAGATGAACATTTCTGGTTGGCTGTGAGCTTTACCTGAGGTGCAACGCCGCCCACACGTGCCTGGTTGATGGCGTTCTGGTTGATCCGAACAAGAGCCATAACACTGGAGGAAAGAAAAAGAGAGAACGCTTTAGAGAGGGTGTGATCAAACGTTCGATCATTTGATTGATGATGGTCACATGTGTGAACAGAGCAAGAATGTGAGGCACAGAGGAGGGCTGAGTAATTCAGGAATCTGGAGAGTACTTCATTTCTGAGCAAAGAACATCCAAATTCCCCTGTTGATCGCAACATTTCTGTCCTAGAGTGCTTGCTGACTGAATTGTGTGTGTCGACCCAGTCGCCGGCCAAAGACAGCTATGCGCCTTTGCTGCCTACTGATGCTACATCACCACGGCATAACCATAAGAGGGAAGGCTTACATATTGGGTTAAAAAGCATGAAACCCTAAGAACAAGAAGCTGAGGATGCTTACTGGTCAGCTTCCGGCGAGGTTTCATCGCTCGGCAAGAGAAGACGCACGTTGTGAATAGTGGCTCTCAAAGCCTGCAGGAAAGTGCCGTCCAAATTTTGTTAACAATTATGAAGAATATGAATTACTGGTGGGGTGAGGAAGAAAAGTGAGACTTCAACAAAGAACTTCAAACATATTTGAATATTTGCAAGAATGAGATATATCGCTTTGCAGCTGCTCAGACTGAGCTTCGCCTGAGTTTGGCTAATTGTACGTAGATAACATGACACCGGGTGAGCTGACATCTTGAACAATCGGATCAAGTCCATAACAAATGTTGATGGCATAGATGCTGAAGCATTTTTCTCCCTTTCTTTTGTTCACCTCATTGTTCACGTTTTGCGATAATTAGTATCCTTATATCTGACCAAATGAGTGTGAGAAGGCGGAGTTATTTGTAAATTGCCGGGAGAAGCCAACAAGCTTCACTTTTGCACCAGATTTCAACACGATGAGAGCAATAGCGGCAAGATTATGCTCACTTGAAGCATCCTGACGATCAGACGATTGTGCTCCAGTCTTTCCAAATCGTTCATTTGATGAAAAAATGAGCTGGTCATCGATGTGCTGTGAAGGGCAGAATGTCGCGGTAAAGAAGCGCACGTCTGTTTGTGTCTACTTTATGACTATCTATGCTCCCTTACTGCACCACATACGCTCACTAAACATCCAATCGTAGTTTGAAACTCACTCAAAAGCAATACCGGCTACATAAACCTATGTTATATAATGTCAAAAGCGAGAGATTCTCATCGCAGCCCTCAGCATCCTCATTGTTGAGCCTTGTCACAAATTGCATCCACCGACTTACTGGAGAAGCTCCATGACTTTACTGACTCGGTTCGTGTCAACGATGAACGGCATTTCTCCTTCCCTGTACATAATTGTAGAAAAGACAAAGAAGAACAGCCCGGATGCACAAGAGTCCTAAAGGAAAAAAATCTTGCAAATAGCAACCATCAGTGTGACAAACTTTTGAGTCCTTTTTGCAAGGACAACAAGGACACCCACTTTCCATTGATAAATGACGAATTGATAACACTTCCATTTTGAACGCAGATCTCATTTTCACCTGTCTTTATACACATTGAAATAGTTCCCGAAACAGGTGGGCATAGAATTGTCTACGCTTATATGTAGGATCTTTTCATTTAACACGATGGCAGCGGCTCAACTGATGAAACGAGTCGTCTGCTGCTCATAATCAGGCAAAATTTATTAACTTTTAATTTTTGAAAATGTCCACAACTCATATTTCACCTTCGTAACTAACAACTCATATTTCACCTTCGTAACTAACAACTCATGTTTCACCTTCGTAACTAGTCTGACTATCGTTTTCATTTATTGTTGGTAAATGCACACACAACCACGCGTTGTAGCACAAACATGCCACAGATTTCTTCTTGTCCTGTAAGTAGACTACTCGCCGTCAAACCCACTTACTCATGCTCAGTAGTGAAGCACTTCACCAGCTCTTGGAATTCTTGGCCAAGCGGCAATTCTTCCTCCTGCCCGATGGCAGTGTACTCTTTTCCCCTCAGCGATACACCAACAAACGGCAGTGGAATGGAAAGAGGCAACAAACGGCCCTCTGCAAAACATGGCAATTGACACGCAAAAAAAAAGAATAGTCAACAAGTTTTTCAAAATCCAAGTGACAGCTAAATGCAGGACAGAGAAAATAGCTGGAGTAACAGGTCGGGTTGGGGGATGCTCAGGCCATCACAAGAAAAGGCATCGCAATGCACCTTCTCTCAGGCAAGGTGAAAATTTACAACAAGCTTAATGAACACTGTCGTGAACAACACAAAGCACCGTCGTGAACAACACAAAGAAGAACTTAGGCTACCACTGCTACCTCATTTGTTTACTTGGTGGCGTGCAATGGAGCTCGAGCTAGCTCTTCCTTTTTTTGGGTGAAGTAAAGTATTGCTTGATTCTTGTTCTTGACTGGCGCATACCTGACAATTATTTCCACAACTCACCAGTCTTCGATTATTTCTTGTAACAAGATGTTTCACTAGCTATGCCGCTGGCTACATACGTTGTGTTTGAAGGTTGAAAAAGATCGAATACATCAAATGCAGTAAGCAAGGAGGAATGATCTTAATCAGAAATTGCTGGTGACTCTTCTTTTTTTGCATCTCTTAGCTATTCGCTTTTCTTCTTCCTGAATTTTCCTTCCCTACACAATTTTTTAAAGTGGAATAAATGCAAAAAATCAGATCAGCTGGCCGAGTCCCCCTCCTGGACTCTCCATGAATTTTATTGCGGATTTCATTCCTCACGTGGCCTCTTACTTAGACCAGGTGTGTACGCTTTGCATTTCACTGAACAAACAGCATGCATCTCTGATCCTTTGGGGAGATGTCTTTGACTGCATACAGTGACTGCGAAGTACTAGGGGTAAAAAAAAAACCACACCTCACACCCAGCTGTCCGCCCAATGCGGTGTACTTCTCGGTTCAGGCTGTGGCTATATGTGAGACGGCTGTGGCGTTGTTACATTCTTGCATCTCACTCCAAAAGACCAACTACATCCTCTAGGATGGATTGTGTGTGCGTCAGTTGTCTGCATCCTCTCAAGAGCACCAGAAAAGCATACCTTCCTTCTTTTGATTTGCTATGCTTGCATCTTGTTTTGGAGTTGTTTACTGACACTCATTTTGAAAAAAATCCTCGGGATATCTGCTGGCTAACATCACATCAGAGATGTGCTTGAGCTGGGCATCACACAAATGCTCTGTGCAACCACATTAAATGTATTCGATCTTTCTCAACCTACAAAACACCACTGATCAAACCAGCACCACAGTTGGCTAAATGTTTTCTTTCAAAATGAAAAAAAAGATTCAAAAGACTGTTGAATCGTGGAGATGCTGGTTGAAAAGGAAGCATTCTAGAAAAGGTGTGGCAACTCTTGACGTGTCTGATTTTTTCACATTCACAAGATGCTTCAGCGTGCAACGCCAACTTCAAATGGCACATCTAAATGTGCCATTGTATTTTAAACGTCATCAATAAAATAGTCTGGCGCGTTTTAAACGTCATCAATAAAATAGTCTGGCGCGTCAAGAGTCACTATGCCTCAATCTAGACTTTTGCAAAAAGAGTGTCCTCGAGCCGGGCATTAACAGTTTAACACTAAGGTATGATAATGGAGCAGTATGATGCGGGAGAAAGCCTGTTACATCTTCCCAGTACAGAAAGCATGCACATGCCCACAAGCTCATTCTCCCTGCACAGACGTAAATGTAGATTGTAGATGGTCGGAATTTCCGATGTATCCACTTCATCAAGAAAGAAGGATTTAATTTAATTTTTAAAATAAGGGCCAGGAAACAAAAACACTAGGTGAGGTGTTTCTTTCCCATCGTTACCCTGCATACACCCAACACCCAGGAGACAGCCAAAATGCTCTCCTCAAATGATCCATCTCACTCTCCTCACTGAACAACACCAAAGTTCCATTTCTTCCATTCATTTTCCTGCACTCACCACTCATCTGCTCAGGATTAATACCCAGCTGCTCTTTCACAGTATTTTCTCCCTGGTAAGCACGCTCGAAGTTCTTGGCAAAGTTGCTCAAGCGCTCGTTCAGCTCCTCCTCCTCGCTGTAAACTCTCCGGTACTCCTACAACAGACCAGCACGAAAATTTCACACCAGAGCAGATGCACAAAGCAAGCAAAACAAGAGACATAATTTGAAGAAGCCAATTAGAACGCACAGCCTTCCAAAGAGAGTGTCCAATACACAAAAACAGTAGAGCCCTGACATGCGAGTTTAGGAAACTAGCAGTTAGTTGTAGCCGCTAATCTCGTAAACCCGCACATTGCTTAATGGTAATCAGACAAACTAGAAACCCACACTGTCTGAGAACTGACTGCTGACGTCCAAAACTCCCTTACCGAATAAGCCAATTAACACTCTGCTCTGTCTACTTAGTAAAACGGACACAAATCACAATCTGGAACGAAAAAAAAAAAGATTCACTGGAAGCCACCTTTTGCCCTTTTCATAATGCTTAAGTCAAAAATAAGTTGATCGGAAGAGCATGTATCGTTAGATATCAATATTCCAACTCCGTTGCTTCGTCCTCTTCTCCGTTTTGGCCGATTTAAGGAAGGGTGATTCTTACCTTCATGGCTGGACTCTCATTGTCACCGACGTCATGAAACGCTTTTTTGAACTCGTCAATATGCTGTGAAGAAAAAAATAATCAACCTTAAGGAAACTGTCTGAGCAATTGATATCATAATTCTCGTTTTATCTCGGTGAGCACCCCAACTCACATCATGCACAAAAAATACACCACTGTAGCAGTACACAGTTTGAGTCGGCACTGGAATCCTCTCTCTTTTGATTGCTGTGTCTGCAGCCGCTTCTGCACCCAAAGAAATGCTTTCTGTGCAAAATGAATGTTGCAAAATAGTTGCATATTTTAGTGATGTAAATGTCAGACGCCAGCATTAAAGAAATGGAGAGCATCAGCCACTGCTGGCACCCAATCACAGAGACATTCAGCTCACTTCTTCACCCATGTTTAGGTGCTCATTGGTCAAGATGGTCGAGGTAGCAATGAGCAGGCTTCGTTTCTGGCTCTTTGACAAGACCACCCGCCAGTTACTAAGCGAAGAGCACATTGTCTGAACAGAAAAAAGAAACATGAAAAGGAGAAAGGTGAACCGAATGTAACCATGAGAGAAAAATAGAGAGAGAGAGAGGAAGAGAGAATGAGAGAGAGGGGAGAGAGAGAGAAAGAGAGAGAAAGAGAGAGAGAAAGAGGGAAAAAGAGAGAGAGAGAGAGAGAGAGAGAGAGGAAAGAGAGAAAGACAGGGAGAAAGATGGAGAGAGAAAGGGAGATGGAGAAAGAGAAAGACGGAAAGAGGAAGAACAGAAATAGTGAGAGATGGAGTCGAGAAAACAGAAGCACACTGGAGGAGAATGAAGTAGATGCTGAAACGTAAAGGTTATCGGTGACAAGAAATAATGACAGTTGTGCGTACCACAAGCTCCAATGCAATCTTCTTTCCAACTTGAACCTCGGTGCTGTCAACGCTGAGATCTGCCCTCACAGGGGAGAAAAACTCACGGAAGAAGACCTAGCATGGAAAGAAAGAACACGGTGCAAATGAGAGAACATAGACATGCACGGAGAACTTAAAGCATCGAACCAACAAAATGGCAGTTTGATTAAAGCAATTGACAAAAATCACAACCATCTACGTGTTCTGCTCTGCCCCTCCTCCTCCTCCTCCTCCTCCTCCTCCTCCTCTCAACCCTAACCCCCCAACTCTTTCCTACTCATTCTTTTGAATACTCACCAACCCACCATTCTTGAACCTCCCTCCCCACCTTGAGCTTCAAGTCCTCTCTCCTGGACCTCCCACCCTCTCTTCAATTCTCACCTCCAGCATTGGCAGGATGCCATCGTACACATACTGCAAGAATCCAGTCTTAATGGCTTCCTCCACACCTGTCAGAGGGTCAGCAAAGAACTCTACACCTCTGAGTGACGAAGAAGGAGTCGGGCGTGGTGACTCGCTCAGGCTGTGACTGCAGTGAGTGAGTGAATGGGACACCGCAAGGAGTGAGAACAAAATCCAGAGGGCAAGTATGGGAATCTGCTACTGTCTGGGCAAGTATGGGAATCTGCTACTGTCTGGGCAAGTATGGGAATCTGCTACTTTCTGTCCGCTACTTTCTGTCTGCTACTTTCTGTCTGCTACTTTCTGTCTGCTAGTTTCTGTCTGCTACTTTCTGTCTAGATGCAATAAAAGAAGGTCATAAAAGCAATCCATTAGTTGCTCAAACATGTCAAGTTAATAAACGCCAGAAAATAAGATGAGAGTTTTTTTTCTCTGGATCTTGGTGGCACAGCCCTGTGACTTCTCAGACATGCTGTATGGTCCAGACAAAACAGTTGAAGTTTGGGCTGTTTCTCACTACCTTCCACTAAGCGCATCTCAATCTGGTTTTCAACAAAATCTTCATTGTCGATTCTTCTGTGTAGCGACATAAGAAACGAAAAATCCCCCTTACTAAGGGTCCTGCCTAAGTTGTAGCAAGACTTAACAATTACTTGAGTTCTGTTCCTTCTTCTGTACCCTCGCCTTTTGAGAACTGATACTTCCTTCCCTTTTCACGCGGCGAAACATACCTCTTGATTCTCCCCTTTGTTGCTCCACTCCTGGCAGAGATATTTTTTTCTGCTTGCACACGTTTCTGTCGGTGTCTGAAGCAGAATGTTTATCATCTATGCAAGACAGCATCATCTGCTGAGGATGAAATTTATTTCGTGAAAGTATCTGTCATTTTGCGTCTGTGCCTGAAACGTGATTGAATCAGAGCAAGATGTGGTCACATACTGGCTCACGCTGTGTCGCACTCTCGCCTGCAAGCGGTTGGCACTCTCTGCTGACAAGTGATTGGCACCTTTTGTCAAGGCATGCAGGACATTGTGAACCCACTGCAAGACATGCCACATCCTCCTGACAAGTGCATTGGAGGGGAGGAAACACCAGGAACAAAAGATTAGGAAGTAATCGTTAGAGGATTCGAAGCAAAATGCAAAAAAAATACTAGTATGAAGTGAAAGGGTCTTTGTCCCCATCCAGCCACATGTCACCATAATCAACATTTTCCATCACCTTAATTTACATCTTCCACTCTTCTCTTCCTCCTCCTCCTCTTCCTCCTCCTCCTCCTCCTCCTCATCCATTACCACCATAATCATGAAGCCGTCACAAAGAAGGCCAATCTGGAAGACCTATGGAACTTGCCTGTTCCAACACAAGCAACCACTGCACATACTTCACACAACTGACTAACAGATGTAGTGTACATATGTCCCCACTTGGTTACCATAGCGATACCTACTCATCATGCACTAGGTTAGCACAGCCAATCTCCAGGCGATTTCCTTGTGTGCTGAGATAAACCCAGACAAGATAACGGAAATATGGACCCTTGAACTCCAGAGGAATGTCAGCATCGTTCAAACACAGCACCTTCAAGAAGACAGAGAAACAAATGTGTCAAACTCAAATTTAAGGTCAAAGGTCAGTGTCCTGAACCCTCTAGGCTGTATTATATAAACTAGGGTTGGATGACATAATTCATGTACTTTCTACCCTGCCACTGAAATTTCCCGGGAAAAATTAAAATTCCCCGGGAAAAAATTGAACATTTGATTAACTCAATGTTCCTTTTCTTTTCGCAGGGCAGCCCGAGAATCAAATCGAATTCGACCAGCAACAATCGAAGCAGTTGACTTTGGGATTTCTGTCAAGCTGAGCACTGTTTGAAAATGGTATGAATCCCAGGCTGATGCCCCTCAACAGAGTGAAAAGGAACCTCTGCATCGTTGACGAAAACCACGATGCGGTTTGAACAATGCGAGCGCCGCGTGTCCAAGACTACTAAGACAAGGAGGCAGTAAAGGCACTTTCAACCTTCACATGGACACGACTGCACCCTCATGAAGGAAACTGTTCGGACTCGCCTCCAGATACAGATAGGCAGCCTAGCGTGTACAGCATGGCACAAGCAGTGACATACAATAATTACTGTGTGAGTCTGCCTTGAAGTCCCTACAGGCTGGGAACTCGTGCAATAATATTTAAAGCAATACTGTATAAAAGTACACATAATATATTAACACTTCGGGGGAAACAACGGGAGCTCAAGTTTTGGTAGTTTCTTGTCTTTATAATCACCAGGTAAACAATAATATTATATCTTGCATAATACATTTTTGTTGGTATGTGTGTCTGTGTGTCCTCTCTTCATTCAAAAATGGCTAAACTTGTACGCACCAGACTCCATAGGTCGAATGAGGAACTTCTCCAGTGTATTCTTAAGGAAAAATGAGGTCAATCTGAGCTCTCCTTCCCATCAAACGAAGAATTTCCATCCTTCGTACCCGCCCGAGTCGACCATTGCTTCTTGCACGCAGTCGGCCTGGCGTCACAGCAAGCAGCATGGCTGCATACCTGTCCTCCACCGAGTCCGCACCAACGATCGTTCTATGATCTGCTAATCTGTGTACGGTCTGTGTACTTCCGCGCAGTGACACCACGTTCTGCGTTTCAGGCCTGACACTTCAAATTCACGCCTGATAGTCTCGATATTGCACGGAGAATTTGGGATAAAATTATAATCATTTTATCTGTTGAGGACCCAAAAAATTATTTCCCTCTCGAAGAAGGTGAAATTCGATGTCTTACTTCGAGAACTTCATCCACGGAGTAAATGTTCTGGCACATTGACTCGATGAAACGATTCTCACCCTGGCATGAGTGAAGAAAAAGGAAGCCAAGTTTGAACTATGAGGAAGGTAAGCACTCCAAAATGAATTGAAACGTAACATGGAAAGGGAAGTTGAAGTGACGATTCGCCGACAATTAAAAGACAGTGTTTTAAATAAATTAAATGAAGTTAATGCAGTTGAACTACCTGAAACCATGGTCGAAAATGAGCGTGCGCTGGCAAGGCAGGAACTGGAAAATAATCATAAAAAACAAGGTTTTGAGATTGATTCAATCGTCCATACCGATCCCGAAGTGTTGGCGGAACAAGCACGGACACGGGTGTCGTTACAACTGATTGTGGGAGAAATTATCAAGCGAAATGAAATAAAGGCAGACCCGGCAAAGGTACGGCAAATGATCGAAACCATGGCATCCGGTTATGAAGACCCGAATGCAGTCTTGAATTGGTATTATTCAGATCAGAAAAACCTGGCACGAGTGGAGGCCCTTGCGGTCGAGGAGGAAGTTGTTGATTGGGTACTGGACAATGCCAATGTCACCGAAAAGGCATGTACGTTTGACGAAATTA